>JAVTVY010015263.1:0-60599 GCA_036873755.1 Hanleya hanleyi | reverse complement strand
GGAGACACGGACTCTACACAACCGTGCCCGGCTCACATTCGTCTGTCCCGGGAGGGCTGGACCAAATTCAAACGGGTGTTGTCTGGTGAACTGGACGGCGACCTCATCCACTTGTGTCACGATGTGTACATCCGACGCGGCCCTTTCTTTGCTCAATTGGCTCGGCTAGATGGAGGTACAGTGCATTTTACCCTTCACCTGATCTATGGTCTGCATTGGAAGATGCCGTGGTGGATGTGGATGAAGTGCTTATCAAGCGGTCATCAGACGAGTTGGACTGGTCATTTACCATGGCCACTGTGGAAGTCCACGAAGAAAATCAGAAAGAAACTCCGGCCCAAGATATACCCGTTATAAATAAACGATAGAGCCGGGGTCCATCATCATTTTGTCACCATGAAGCGCTGGGAGAAGGTGTTGGATAACTTATACTACAGTCCCGACAGTCCGGCGGCCTATAGTGCATTGTCGGCTTTCTATCGAGCGGCCAAACCCCAGGGGGTACAACGTGCCCAAGTCCGAGATTGGTTAAGAAGACAAGACACCTATACCTTACATCGATCTGTCCGTCGCCATTTTCTACGGAACCGGGTCATCGTGGGAGAAATAGATGCCCAGTGGCAAGCGGATTTGGTCGATATGAGCGCCTTTGCCAAACACAACGATGAGAATCGGTATATCTTGACGTGCATCGATATTCTATCCAAGTATGCGTGGGTGGTACCCATCCGGACGAAAACGGGGGCGAATCTCATAGCGGCGTTCAAAGACATCTTCAAGACCGGCGCAAACCTTTGTATTTGCAAACCGACGAAGGCACGGAATTCCTCAACAGACCGTTCCAACAGTTTCTGAAAGCCCAGAAGGTGTTTTTCTTCCATACGTACAACGAGACCAAGGCTTCCGTGGTGGAGAGGTTCAACAGGACATTCAAAGGCCGCATGTATAAATATTTCACCTATAAGAATACAAGGCGGTACATCGATGTTCTCTCCGAAACTGGTGAGGGGTTACAATCGAGCCTATCATCGAAGTATAGAGAGAGCCCCCATTACCGTGACCCAACGCAATGAAGCCCAAGTCCGGCGTGTCTTGTACCCCAGGCCATCGCAGCGAACGACGAAGGCGGTGTACAAGGATCAGTAAAGTCAAGGGCAAGTTCGAGAAAAGTTACTTGCCCAACTGGAGCGATGAGCACTTCCGATGACAGCGGCGAGTCTATGAACTGGAAGATCTCCAAGGGGAAACGTTGCTGGGGACGTTTTACGACACGGAATTACAGCCTGTTGTAAAAACACAGCAAGACTACTACACGGTGGAGCAGATTTTGAAACCGGAACGTCGACGTGGCAAACTGTTTCATTTCGTAAAATGGCAAGGCTGGCCCAGTTCCTTCAATTCCTGGGTCGCGGCCAACCAGGTGAAACGACTATAAAGCCAAACACCACTGCCGTCCTCCTTCATTCCACGTCCGACCCCAGTGCTATGGACCAACAGCAGCTGCCTCCGAAGACAGCGTCTCGCAAAACGCGCAAAGCGCAAGTGGGCTTTGGGGTGCTATTGCTAACCCTGCTGAGTGTGTTGTACGGAGGAGTGTTTTACGACGTAGCCTATGTCAGTACGTTACTTAACCAACTGAGAACACCAGCCATCAGTGAAACGGGTCTACAGAGAGCACCAGTCGTATCGAGCCCAGTCACCACCACCCCCACCACCACCACACCCCGCGTACAAGCCACGTCGAGCTCTACACTTACACCAAGTACACCTACTACGTCTCAAGACCCACCGGATTTCATCCCTCACAGTGAACCGACCACCCACGTTGTACCCACCCCCAGCACCATCTCTGAACGTGAACAGACAACGACGACCGACGTTGTACCCACCACCACTCCAGTTCACTCGTACGAAATTTACAAGAGCGGGTTACCACGACAACGGATACACCTCGAACCATGGACCCTGGGTGGCAGCATCCCTTCACTTGCGTCATCGCAGGACCGACGGGCTCCGGCAAAACGCACTTCGTCAGGAAGCTCCTTCAACACGCCGACAGCATGATCACTCCACCCATTGCCCGAGTCGTGTGGTGTTACGGAGAATGGCAGGAAGCGTATGCAGCAATGCCCACATCACGTTCGTGGAAGGCCTACCCAACCTGGCCGATTTGGAACCCGACACCTTGGTGGTTCTGGATGATCTCATGGCGGAGACGGATGCACGGGTCACCCAACTCTTTACCAAAGGCAGCCATCATCGACGGCTCAGCATCATCTACATTGTGCAGAATCTGTTCAGTAAAAACAAAGAACATCGGAATATCAGCTTAAATGCCCACTACCTGGTGGTCTTCAAAAACCCGAGAGATACCACTCAACTGCTGCACCTGGCGAGACAGATGTATCCCGGCCGCACACCGTTTGCGTTGGAAGCCTTCAAAGATGCCACAACCCCTCAGCACGGGTATATGCTCTTCGACCTCAAGCAAGCCACCCCCGACCACCTTCGACTACGGACCGGCATCTTTCCCGGAGAGACCCACCACGTGTACATGCAAAAATAATGTAAACACATCCACAGTGGCGCCTCCAGCTGGGGTCTGTGTGTTTGATGATGGGGAATAATAAAAAGAATGAATACCACAGCAGGGTTGACTTTGTCTGTGAGGTGGATAAAAAGGGCAGAGTTGTGGGTTCTAGCATTAGTTGTACAGGATGTCTGCGCGAGTACGGAAGCACGCTCCCACGCTCCGTGTATTGAAGACGGCCCCACCCGAGTTAGTCCGAACCATTGTACGCGGTGCGGACCCTGACCTTGTACGCTGTCTGTGCGAGATCGGGTACAACCTGTTAAAAGGCAACGTACCACTGACTCCGGCTCAGAAGACCAAGTTGGCCAAGCATAAGACAGGTCTCCGAACCCTAGTCCACAAGCGGGTCCCTCAAACACAAAAGAAAAAGGTGTTACAGAAAGGCGGCTTTCTCGGGGCCATCTTAGCACCGTTGGCCGCTTCCGTGTTGGGTCCAGTATTGGGTGGACTCTTCGGCGACAATGAACCACACGAAAAAAATGGTCCTCGTCGAACCACGGTTCCTGCAAAACCTCCAATCACCCTACCCTGTCCCACCTACGGTGAAGACCATAAACAGCCTCGATGGAGAGATGCAACAGATCTTACAGAGACCGGGGTTAAGCGACAGTGAGAAAGTACAACGGTACAATGAGACGCTTCAACGGTACATGACGTTCATGGACCAATACAAAACCCTGTCTACCCCAGCAACAGCACCACCACCACCACCACCACCACCACCACCACCACCACGTGACAGACCGCTGACCTCAGCACCGTTCCAACAGCCGCCATTACCAGGGGTAGCCCCACAGCCCCACAGTGGGTGGAAGACGAAGTGCTGAAGAGTGTACCTGCCTCGTTCAAGAAACAAGCTGGCCTGGTATTACAACGGATGAAACAGAATCCTAACATGACTTGGAATGATAAAGGCGAACTCCTGGTACAGAATCAGGTGGTCCCCGGCACCCACATGACGGATTTAGTGAATGATCTGATGCGTCAACGCAGATCGCACACCGATCCTCGAGGATGGGAGGTCTTCGCTCAAGGCTTGAAAGACATGCATGTACCACAGGAATTGGTGGGGAACCCCCACCGCTGGGCCTTTATGCAGCAAACCCAGCAATCGCCGAGTCGTGCACCACGACTCTCACCACAACCTTCTTGGGAAGCCGACTGGGAACCGGAGTCACCCCCCAAAACTCCACCACCATCACAACGGGCACCTTCTTTTCAGACCTTTAAAAAACCACCCTCGGTCAGGACACCCCACATCTCCAGAGCCGTGACACGTAGCAAGTCAACGCGACGAGCACGACGCCGACACAACCGCCCAAGGCCTGGAAGACCTATTAAAACCAACAGCAGCAGCAGGACAGCTCAGTCGCCATGTTTTACCTGACCCTACCCAGTAACAGTTCGCTGGATGTGTTTCCTGACAACACCGTGGCCAAGTACGTCACCCAGTTACCGCAACCGTTACATTTACCTGGCCGGTGGGAATGTGCCCTCGTGGATATCCAATACCCTTACTCGTGGTACAACGTGCGAGCCAATGAAGTGTGGTACGAGGTCACCTACGAAGGCAAAAACACCCGACTCACCCTGCCCGAAGGCCAATACGATACCCCCAAAGAGTTCATGGGTGGGCTGTCAAGACTGATGCATGATAAGGCGCTACGGGGGGTGACGGATAGTGCAACACGCCTGATAGCCTTGCGCTTCAAGAGAAACGTGTTCTTCGATGTCAACGTACACAACGACAAGGCACAGCTTACCGTCACCAATACCGTGAATGTGAAACTCAGTCCTACACTACAGCAAATGCTGGGTTTCGATCCACAGACGTTCGCTGGTCCCACCCAACACCATGGCGAGATGCCGATGGATATGAAGTCGGGTATGTACGGACTCTACGTCTACTCGGACGTGGTGGACAACCACATCGTGGGCGATATCAACACACCTCTGTTACGGGTGGTCCCCATTAAAAAACGTATGGAGGTCAAGTCACCCACAGTTTCACCCACATGCTCTACTTGCCCGTACGACAAACTGACATCAACACGATCACGGTGGATATAAGAGATGACACGGGACGACCGGTGGCATTCGAACGAGGAAAAGTGGTGCTGACACTTCATTTTCGACAAGCACGTGCTCCCCACTTTGCATAATGAAAGTACCTTACGAGTGCGATGCACGCAGCTATGCCGACTATTATGCCCAACAGGCCGGGGTGGCTTTCCGGTCTTTAGCGGTGCACGCATGCAACGAGGACATGGACTGGGGAACATACTCGGCAGCATTGTGAAAACGTTCCTGCCCTTGGTGACGCGTGGGGTGAAAGCAATGGGCAAACAAGCGGTACGCAGTGGACTGCAAGTGGCCGGTGATGTCTTGGGGGGTACGGCACCCAAAGAATCCTTGAAACGGCGGGCCAAAGAAGCGGGAGGCGTCTTGGTGGCCAAAGCACAACGCACCGTTGGGAATAAAAGAGCTGCCCCACCGAGACCACGCACCAGTCGACGACCGACCCAGCGACGACGCACATCCAAGAAGACCCGGGATATCTTTTCTTAAAACATGGCCTTAATCCACGCCGAGTCCTGCCCCTCCACCAACAGTGAATTTGATTTGTGGACCGTGCCGCCCACACAAACCAGTGTCGAACAAGGATTATGGGTGGAGCATCTCCCGCTCTCCAGCATCAACGAAACCGGGCCCATCGAGTTCACCATCAGTAATGCGGATACGGCCTATGTGGATTTAGCCCATACCTACTTGTATGTGAAAGCCAAGGTGGTCAATGGAGCTGGCACCAGAATCGCTGACCAAGCAACGGTGGGCCCGACGAATCTCTGGCTGGACTCGATGTTTCAGCAGGTGGATATTTTTCTCAGCGACAAACTCATCAGTGACTCCACCAACACGTACCCCTATCGAGCCTACATCGAGACACTGTTGTCGTATGGCCGAGAGGCTAAAAAATCTCAGCTGACAACCGCTTTATTCTACAAGGACACGGCCGAGCACATGGACACGGCGGACAATGGGGGATATAACAAACGGAAGGCTTTCACTGCGAACAGTGCCTCGGTGGATATGATGGGTCGACTGCATGCAGACATGTTCATGCAAGACCGGTACCTCTTGAACAAGATCCCCATCAAAATCCGACTGATACGGGCGCCTCCGACCTTCGCCTTAATGGCCACTAACGTAGAGGGGCATGCAGCGGACTATAAGATTGTCATCCAAGACGCAGTCCTGTATGTCCGAAAAGTGAAACCGAATCCAGCCGTTCAATTGGGACACATGAAAGCCTTGGAAACAAAACCAGCCCAGTACCCTATCCGACGTGTACAAACCAAAGTGTTCTCTGTGCCTGCTGGAAATATGAGCGCCAACAAAGAAAACCTGTTCCTGGGGGAACTACCCAAGCGATTGATCCTGGCCTGTGTGGAAAATACCAGTTTCAGCGGAGCCTACCCAGAGAATCCGTTTGACTTTAAACATTTCGGCATCAATTTTGTGGCCCTGCATGTGGATGGACAACAGGTGCCAGCCACGGCCTTAACCCCGAACTTTGGGCGGAGGAATTTCATTCGAGCCTATCAGAGCCTGTTTACAGCCACCGGTCAAATAAACCAGGACGAAGGGAATATGATCAGTCGGGAGGACTACGGGAACGGATACACGTTGTTCTGTTTCGATCTGACCCCCACCTTAGAGAACGACCATCAGCTGGCCCTGACCAAGCAAGGCAATTTACGGTTGGAAATCCACTTTGCACGAGCCCTGGCGACCACCGTCAATGTGATCTGCTACGCCGAGTTTGACAACATCATTCAAGTGGACAAGGCGCGCAACGTCCTGTGTGACTTCTCCACCTAACATGGATACAGACCAGATAACCACCGTGCTGGAGAATGACCCAGAGACACGTAGGGTCTTTCAAGGGGTGTTCGCCCGAGATGTGTTTCCATTAGACCGTATGTATCCGGCTGCTTACGTTCTCAACACGGACCCGATGGATCGACCCGGTGAACACTGGGTGGCCGTGTACTTGACAGAACAGCAGGGGGAATACTTTGACCCGTACGGTCTGCCACCCCTCCATCCCGATTTAACAGACTTCATGGATCAAGGCACAGAGACGTGGTGTTGGAACAGTCAAACGTTGCAAAGCCTGACCAGTGGCGTGTGCGGACAATATTGCTTGTTTTACCTGTACCATCGATGCCGGGGAAGACCCTTATCTACTATCGTACAGATGTTTGACGAGTACCCCCAGGCCGAGGACCGCGATGTACTCGTCTATGACTGGGCCGCCCATCATTTCAATGTACAAGCCCCGTTCTGGGCTTAAGTTAATGACAAGCCCCTTGTTCTGGGCTTCAATGTACAAGCCCCTTGTTCTGGGCTTCAGTTAATTACAAGCCCCTTGTTCTGGGCTTCAGTTAATTACAAGCCCCTTGTTCTGGGCTTCAGTTAATTACAAGCCCCTTGTTCTGGGCTTGAGTTTTCACGTGGTTGTTCTCACGTTGTTGTTGTTCACTGAATAAAAAAAAATGAGATCTCACCAAAAAACCCTGTCTTGTGTGTTTTATTCCTAATGCATCAATGCCCAATGTGGAGATTCAGTCAAACTGAAATCAGTGGTGTAGGATGGGGCCAAAATGTAACCCATCAAGTTTAGAATGCAAGAGCACTATAGTAAAAAATAGAGAGCCAATGAAATCAGCCTACAGACCAAGTACGTGTTTTTGGTCTAGGTTTGGAGCGGGCATTTCATTGAGGTACGTGTATACGGTGAGTGAAAAGACTCGTCCAACACGTATAGATTATGTTGATGACTATAAGTTCTAGGTAACCCATCAAGGTTAGAATGCAAGAGCACTATAGTAAAAATAGAGAGCCAATGAAATCAGCCTACAGACCAAGTACGTGTCTTTGGTCTAGGTTTGGAGCGGGCATTTCATTGAGGTACGTGTATACGGTGAGTGAAGAGACTCGTCCAACACGTATAGATTATGTTGATGACTATAAGTTCTAGGTAACCCATCAAGGTTAGAATGCAAGAGCACTATAGTAAAAATAGAGAGCCAATGAAATCAGCCTACAGACCAAGTACGTGTCTTTGGTCTAGGTTTGGAGCGGGCATTTCATTGAGGTACGTGTATACGGTGAGTGAAGAGACTCGTCCAACACGTATAGATTATGACTATAAGTTCTATGAGCATAATGCATGAAAGTGGCTTTGAACACCGTATTAGCCAATCAGTGGCCTAGAATGGAGCCAAAGGTAACCCATCCATGTCCAGAAAAACATTACCCGGGTGTACAAGAACCCAGATGTAGGCGCGGACGTCAGCGAAAGCACACCGTGAATACCCCAATTCGATTGGCTGATTGTTCGACCGCTGATTGGTTCTTTTTCTCGACCGCTGATTGGCTCTTTTTCTCGACCGCTGATTGGTCCAAATGGAACTGCCCATCTTTCCCAGGTTCATCTAGAATCCCCCTTTTTTGTGCTCAAGCTCTGACTATAGCGATGCCGCAACATTGTCTCATTGGACATTGGACCGTCTGACCTGGAGGTGACCCTTTGACCTTTTGACCCGCGTCCGCGCGCGCACTGCCGGGGATGACGCGGGATGACGCGCGCGCGCGCGCGCTGCGGGGCGCTGGGGCGGGGCGGGAAAACACCCCGGCGGTTGAACATTGGAACTCTTGTGGGTTTGGAGGATGAACATACGGACGTCTAAGGGAAAAAATTGGAACTCTTCTATGTTTGAAGGTAGTGTTTAGTGAAAACCCGGAAGTGACGTCACAACCCACGTCACCTGCGTATATACTCCTGTAAAATAGAGCCGATTTTATTTCTTTGGAAGGGGCAAGGTCAATAGGACTTGCGCTTTTTATACTACTAAACTGTGAAGTAGATTACATCTTACATAGGCCTTAAGGCCGTGATATGCATATGAAGTATTCTGGGGCATGGTCAGTACTTTCCAATTTTCCCTTCGTCTACTACTCGCCGATTTTTTTGATTTTTTTATTATTTATTTATTTATTTATTTATTTATTTATTTCCTCGAGAGCTTTAAAATAAGACCTCACTCTACCCCATCGGGCCACTAGTGCTCCACCTAGACTCCAACATGTCCACCCCGTATGGATTTATACATACTAATATCCCAGTATATGAGTGTATATGGGTCTATATGGATCTATATACAAGCCTACCCGGTACTTTGATAGTTTTTTTCCATCGTATTCTACATGATCAACCTCATAGCTCATAGTAAAAGCCATAAAAAAAAACCGACCACCCCTATACCCATACAGGCCAAATATAGCGGACATGATCTTCGCCTGGGAATTGGTCTAGTCCGAGTTGTCTCCCTTGCACCAAAGCGTATAGATGGGACTGTGGTTTGGCTGGCGCGATTATCCGGGCAAATTGACCTTGAGCAGCCATTTTGTTAGCGTTTTGTTAGCGTCCTGCATACGGAGGACGATTTCACTGATCATTGTGTTGTTTTCTGAGCTGGGGAACATTCTCTGTCGCAGTTTATAACGGAACTTTCTTCCTTTCGGTGTCCGCTGAGATGAATAATGTGACGAAACTCTGCACGATTCATCGCCTGCATGTATACCCGTCACACGTAGACTGTAATCGAGGGAGTGTGCTGTGTTGTGTTCGAGCGGACGCATAAATTTGTGTGATATCAGACAGGAAACGTGAAAATTGATATTCTTTCACAGATTTCGAAGTGTATACAGTTCTGGTGAGCTGAACGCAGCCTTTATGAGCAGCGATTGAACGATGATGTAGGCCACCGAACAGGTTTTGTGGAATCAACATTCTGTAACACTCCCCCCTTGACTGGAGGGATTTTATCGGACATCTGCAGTACGGAACGCTATTTGTTGCATACATTCGCTTATCGTGGCAGTCCGTATAATTTGTCAATTTTTGTGTTTGGTTTCGTGAGAGAGGACGACATTGGTTTTCATCAGTGCAAAACTCCCGCCCCCGACCCGCACCACAACAGTGAAAGCTGGTGGATGAAATTCTACTCCACGGGAACGGTTGGTGATACCCATATTTTTTTAGCATACGAATGCATCGTGATGAAGGCTTCATGGTGTGTTATACCCACCTAGGAAAAAACAGCCCCAGATCATCTGGACTAAGCTCTTTTATCAGGTAAGCTAGACTTTAGTACTATACTTGCGTTGAAACCCATGCAGACAACCTATTCAAATTTCAATGCATTGGCAACATAGCGTCGCACGAAATATACGCGCCCCTGTTGACCAGGATTTTTTTATACTCCCACAACAACAGACAATTTGAAGACAATTTTCTAGCGGGGTGTTTTCTTGAACATAATTGCTGTAATATACTCTTCTTTTTGTGGACGCTAAATATAGGGAGAAAATGGCAACATTGTGACCAAACCATAACAGTTGACAGCTGTAAAAATAGATACCGTGGCATAAATTAGAGAGAGCATTTCAGTACACCTCAAAAAAATGAAACCTGGACGGGTATCCTTCATCTCGAGGGGACGCAAGTTCGATTCTTGCTTTCATTATGTGAGTATGTATTGGACATGTGATCTTTAAATTTTATTATCATCAATACAACTAAACGGTATAGTTCAACCCCACCCCAGCCCCCTTTATTAGCAATGCATCACCAAAAAATAAACAATCCCTGCCCGATATCAAACAGTTCTTGTGAGAACTAATCTCTTATATATATATACACAGAATTTTTTCTGTCCCCCATTAATTAATCCGAACGATAACGGACTCACATTTATTAAGAATTTTAGCCATTTTAAACCCATAAGATTATGGTATAGTAGTGAGAAAAACACCGTACACTGGGAAATAAATCGGTTTTCCTGACTAAAAAAACATCCAGACTAGAGCTGACAATGTTATAATATTACTGTGAAAATTCCAACGAATTTATCGAACTAAAAGTTTGAAAAAATAAAACTTTGGAAAAAAATAAAACACAACATTTTTTTAGCAGATACCATAATCTTGCACTCACTCACACCCACAGGCCGATTCACAGCCGCCATCTTGTCCCACCACCCACACACACATACCGCCATCTTGTCCCACCACCCACAGGCTGCCATCTTGTCCCACCACCCACAAGCCGTGTAGACTATAAATAACGTGTGGTATATTGACATTTATTCACAAAATACAATTATGAGTTCAAGAAGACGACCCTTGTTTACCCACCACGCTGCGAGAGATACAAGACATGATGCTGCTGCTACAGAACACAGAGAGATGGTTAGCAGTGAAGAGGTTGGAGGAATAACGATAACCACAAGTTTTCAGAGGGTTCTTGAAGACGAAACCACGTTAATACGCAGTACAGAAGAACTTACGGGAGAACTCCGGCGAAATATACGAGCAGAAGAGGATAGACGATTGCAAAGACTAAGTCAACAACAGGACGAGGAAATCAACAGGATGGAGGCCATTGAAGAAGGAGAAAACGAGATTGAAAAAAAAGGGGAAAATTGGAGTGGGGGGGACAAGGGGAGGGGGGGAGTGAAATGGAATAGTCAAAAAAAATTTTTTTAACATTTAATAAAAAAGGAAAAAAAGATTCATGGAGCCAAAAAAAATCTTTTTCATTTTCTATGTTTTTTTAACAATTAAAAATTGAAATTATGGAAAAAAAAGGGTTAAAAGGGGAAATTGGAGGGGGGACAAGGGGTAAGCAAGGTTGATGGAATAGCCCCAATTTTTTCTTTAAAAATGGACCCATGGGGTCGAGTGAGGTATCAAATTGAAGGTTAGGTGAAGGGGCATGTAATGGGTTGGGTGTGGGATTGAACTATCGGCATTGTGCGCATGCGCGGTGGCCGAAAGGTATGGAAATAAACGTTTTGGAGCTAGGGGATAGCCAAAATTTTTTTTTTTAAAAAATGGACCAATGGGGTCGAGTGAGGTATCAAATTGAAGGTTAGGTGAAGGAGCATCTAATGGGCTGGGTGTGGGGTTGAATTAGGGTGATTCTGCGCATGCGCGGCGGCCGAAGGGTATGAAAATAGCCTTTTTGGAGCTAGGAGAGCCCCTAATGGTCCAATGGGGTCGAGTGAGGTATCAAATTGAAGGTTAGGTGAAGGGGCATCTGATGGACTGGGTGTGGGGTTGAATTAGGGTGATTCTGCGCATGCGCGGCGGCCAAAGGGTATGAAAATAGCCTTTTTGGAGCTAGGAGAGCCCCTAATGATGCAATGGGGTCGAGTGAGGTATCAAATTGAAGCATTCATGAAGGGGCATATAGACCAGATGTAGCTCTACGGGTGTAGTCCGTGATACGTACTATTCTGATGGGTTAGTGCAAAAAAAAAAAGGGAGCAACAACAACAACACAGATTACAGATCAATCCTTTTTCCAGGTCACGCCCGATTCACGCAGACCGGAAGTGACGTCATAAACCTGCGCACAACCGTGATGGAAAAAAATGGATATGACCTTGAACTGATCACGTGACCTCCCCGTGATGACAAATACCCAGAACCAAGTGAGTACATGCATCCCATAGTCCCAGGTCACGCCCGATTCACGCAGACCGGTCCATTAGATGCCCCTTCATGAATGCTTCACATTGATACCTCACTCGACCCCACTGGACCAGTAGTGAATCTCCTAGCTCCAAAAAGGCTATTTTCATACCCTTCGGCCACCGCGCATGCGCACAATGCCGATATTTCATTCCCACACCCAGCCCATTAGATGCCCCCTCACCTAAGCTTCACTTTGATACCTCACTCGACCCCATCGGACCATTTTATCTAGGGACTACTTTTTCTCCGCGGAAGCTTTTTCCCGAGACCGAATCACCGCCAGACATGACTGCATCACCGCGGATGAATACATTCTTGCACTCACTCACACCACCCACACATAGGTCGCCATCTTGTCCCACCACCCACAGCCGCCATCTTGTCCCACCACCCACACGCCGCCATCTTGTCCCACCACCCACACGCCGCCATCTTGTCCCACCACCCACAACCGCCATCTTGTCCCACCACCCACACCCACCATCTTGTCCCACCACCCACACCCACCATCTTGTCCCACCACCCACAGCCGCCATCTTGTCCCACCACCCACAGCCGCCATCTTGTCCCACCACCCACAGCCGCCATCTTGTCCCACCACCCACAGCAGCCATCTTGTCCCATCACCCACAGCCGCCATCTTGTCCCACCACCCACAGCCGCCATCTTGTCCCACCACCCACAGCCGCCATCTTGTCCCACCACCCACAGCCGCCATCTTGTCCCACCACCCACCATCCACACACGCCGCCATCTTGTCCCACCACCCACCATCCACAGCCGCCATCTTGTCCCACCACCCACCATACACACACGCCGCCATCTTGTCCCACCACCCACCATCCACGCATGCGCACACCACCAATTGTGACGTCACCCAAGGTTCTGCGCATGCGCAGTGAAGCGCTATTCTATCAATTTGCTTGCTACATACTACTGATATCATCTGTGTGAATTTTTTTTTCTTTATCATTCGTGCATTAATTAATGTCATGCCAGCTTTAAGGAGCGTTTTTCTGAGCCGATCACATCTCAGTGGCGTAGATATTTTCAACTCGCTGTCCCTTCCAGAATGTGAGGGCGTGTGGGCCGACGGATTTTTTTTGTGAACTGTTCAAGGCTCAAAACACACACAGCATTGAGATGACAATTTGACATACCTGGGTAGTTTCTGTGCAGTTGTGGCCATCAGTTTGAAAGACCGTCTAGTCAGAATCATCTAGTCAGTTTTCAAGTACACGAGGAGATGACAATTTGACATACCTGGATAGTTTCTGTGCAGTTGTGGCCATCAGTTTGAAAGACCGTCTAGTCAGAATCATCTAGTCAGTTTTCAAGTACACGAGGAGGAATTGAAGAGGATTGCACACTCCAGAAAGACCAACACACGGGAACCAAACGTTTTCACTAATCACCGTCTGGATGATTTATCGTCTGCGATACCTCAGCAGGTGCAAAAAGGAAGGAGGGTCGTGTGACAGAAGGACAGCATGGTCATTTGTCGTCAACAGTACTGTTCCTGACTGGTCGTCAGAAGATGAAGAATCTGCCAGCAGGTCGTCAACAGGAAATATGCCAGGTCACCATTAGGCCGTCGTCGTGAAGAGATGCAAGGCTACCACCACAGGTATAGCGCCAAAGAAGCTGGAGAATGTAGACTTGTCAATGTAATGCAATCGGGAGAAATGCGTAGAAGGCTGTCGTTTACTGTAGTTTTCGTTGTATTCGGAAAAGTTTTATTCTGCAGCCAAGCTCGCCAATGTAATTTTGCGGGTGCCGACGGAAAGTGGGCTTGTATGGGGCGTCCACATTCCCGGGTGAAATAACATAAACCCTCAGAAGATTCTGGTCCGGACAGTGGTTTTCTCCGGATTTAAAATGGAGAACAACACAACTCGATTTTCTGAAGAAAAAGTTTTTACTATATATGCATCTCGAACCAGCTACAACTTTTCACGTAATTTATGGAATCTACCGGTTGCGATAGGAAACTATGATGGAATAAAGTCTAATTTGAAATATCCAAACATTCACTTTTATATTGTCCTGCGTGAATGTGTTTACATTAAAGGTGCATGCTGACTCATCAAATTCTCAGTACAGTTATGACAATGAAATGTTTAACTGTCTCCAAACTAAAACATGCTCATCAGACAAGGGATTCACAAAGTACAAATCCAGTGCAGTTACACACAACCATGCATTGTAAAATCATATGCACTGAAGTTATATAACTGTTTCTCACAAATAATTGTGTACATAGATGTTTACAATACCTGACCTAAAAGGTCATGAAATGGAATATCGGCAATAGCTTTGTCCAAACAAACAGCACTGGAAATTAGAACACATCATAATATATATACGTACTGTGACATTTAAAATACGACTTCTAATCTGCATGCACAATTACTATAATAAAATTGGCATAAGTCTGGTGATTGAAAAGTCGATCTTTACGTAAAAGTATGGAGGCTAAAAACTCGGTATTTCACAAAGTGTCCCTTGAGTTGCTGGTCTGGTTGATTTCGTCGTAGATCGCCCGTGCCCAATCCTGTTGTGCCGTATCTGTGCTTGTTTAGGCTTGTCTCTAGCAGCTCGCAATGCCGCATGGTTTGTAGGAGTACTCGCCATTTGTAGGCTTGCTGATTTCTCTCTTAGCGGCCAGTACTTTATTGTTCCACCACGCGGGGCTTGGAGGGTTGCCAGTCTTGATCTTTTTCTGGGGGACAGATTGTTTCATACACTTTGACAGACCTTGAATGACTTGGTTGTATTGATGGTCGAGATCATCGGTGTCGGTATAATTCTGGAACCAGGATGTTGCATTCTGCTTACTTTCTTCTTTCCAGATCACCCACTTGATATTTTTTCGAAAACAGATTTCAATCACAGATGGTGGATTGCCGGGATGATCAACTGCCAGATTCGTTCAGACAACGATATGATCTGATCTGATATCCTGATACAGACGTTATAAGCTGAGTGATGCAAGTATATCACCAGGTCATAACAGTGTTGTAATTCCGTCACATCAAGTTGTGGCGCATCATCAGATGTTCGATAGCTAAATAATATATAGCCCTCAAGAGTATGAGGGCTATAGGTCGGCCCCAGTCACCTCCAGCGAGGGTTTTAGATAATTTTATTACGAATCACCCACCTCTGAAACTGCCGTACATCTAATCTCTATCCCCTCCTGCGTCTGAATTTTCCAGTCGTAAACTTCAACTCTCTGCGCCGCCATGTTGGTGACGTCACTGTATATGGTTAACATGGCGCGTTTAAAGTGGAATTCGACTGGAAAATTCAGACGGCGATATATTCGTTACTATTTCACAATAGTGCTCAAGATTTTAAAATAGTGGGCAGGAGGGGATAGAGATTAGATGTACGGCAGTTTCAGAGGTGGGTGATTCGTAATAAAAATTATCTAAAACCCTCGCTGGAGGTGACTGGGGCCGACCTATAGCCCTCATACTCTTGAGGGCTATATATTATTTAGCTAATGTTCGAGTGCACGATCACTGTCGTTGTTTGATTATTCCACTCCATTGACTTTGCATTCATGTCGCCCATGATAAAATTCCTTGTTATTGAAGGGGGGAGGGAGGGGGATTAAATCATTCAGATGGGTGATATCATCTTTGTGATTTGGGGGATATATGGCGAAATCAAATAGGACTTGCCGGCATTGATTTGGACGACTACAGATTGATATTCATACCGAGTGACCTGATGTTTGCGGACTTCTTGAGCTGTGAAGCGGTTGCTGCGACGAACACACGCTACGATACCTCCTCTACTATTATCAGATTCTCGCGGGTCAGAGACAATTTTCCAGTCTCTGAATGCCACCTTGGTATTGCACCCCTCCCCAGTTTCATTTATGCTTAAATGTCGATTCTAGCGTGTCTGTGATCCTTCAATGCCATATTTAGCTGTGTTGAAGGACTGCGTTGATGAGGAGAATTTAATTTCAGAGTTAATGATGAGGAAGCACACACGGGGTATAGCAAGCCAAAGTGCTTTTTATTCCGAATTTCCGATATCGGAAATTGCAATTCCCCGATACCGGGAATTCTATTTCCGATATCGGAAATTAGAATTTCCCATATCGGAAATGCAGTGACAATTCTCGATATCGGAAATTCAATTTCTGATATCGGAAATTGATAGCGGGAATTGAATTTCCGATATCTGGAATCGTCCCCGAATTTCCGATATCGGAAATTGCAATTCTCGATATCGGAAATTCAATTTCCGATATCCAAAATTCTAATTTCCGATATCGTGAATTGCAATTTCCGATATCGGAAATTGAAGGACATGAATTTCCGATATCGGAAATTTTAATTTCGATATCGGAAATTTTAATTCCAATATCGGAAATTTCAATTCCGATATCGGAAATTCTTGAATAAAAAGCTCTTTGGCTTGCCATATAGATGACTGCAACTGGACGAAGCGACTTTTGTTGAGGCATCTAAGGTAGACTGGGCAATCAAGGGAAGAGGCTCGATGAGATTTACCACAATTACATCAGTGTGGTTTTGCCAGACAATAACGCGTGCTCTCGTGCACCGTTTGGTAAGGAGGCAGAAATTGGAAACGTGCCCAAAATGATTGTAAGAGTAACAGCGAGTTGTGCTGCAAGGTCGTTCCTGTTCCAGTTTAATTTGACCATATTGTTGGTAGGCTTCCCATTTCCTGACTGGTGATTTTGCTGCTGTTATTTTTCGCTATTTGCAAAGGTGATTTCAAAATTGGTATGGGAAGGCGGCTTTCTCTATGTTTCAATCTGTGTATTTTCTTCAAGAATATTGATCTTGTTTTCTGTAAATGTTTGTACTATCTCCTTCGCCGATTTGGATGTTCTTTAATAACCAACTATGTTGTGTTGGAATCCACGAGGTTTGTGTGGAGCAGTGCCACCACTAAAGATTTCGCTTGGTCAGTTAGCGACTCTATTTGGTTCTATCAATTGCATAGCAAATCCTCCTCGCGCAAGATTGTAGGCTAATTCAATTTTGTTACCCATCATCCCTATAGTCATGGCTCGTCTATCAAACCCGTGATATGATAGATCCTTATACCCCATATTACGATTACGATCCGGTTGATTCAGAAGCATTCCGAAGCTTATCCGAATAAGCCCATATTTGAGCGGATTAGGCACCAGGCAATGGGTTGTTTGTTTCATTCCCTCTGCTCGTTTCGTATTCACATGTTTCGTAATCGTCGTTGTTTTGACTTGAGAGGCGCCCTCATGCGGGGGAAGTTCAAATAGTTTTTTCTCCAGCTTTTCTCCGTATGAACTCGGCCTTCGTCGAAATATACCGAGATCCCACGAAGGTTGCGCATTGTCCCCAAAATGCGGTCCGTTCATTTGCTGTTATTTCTGACTGCAGGGCTGGTACAGAGTGCCCAAACCTGCATTATGGAGGATGTTGTTACCGGGATAGTGACTATTTAGTATTTGCTATCCTTGAATTGTTTGGTGTCTTTATTTTATCCACAATGATGATTGAATCAGGGCGGCGAAATAGGATCCACACACTCAGGTGTCCACAGAGGTTTCCTTGGGGTCTGACTGATATAAGAAATAAGAATGGATATCACGTTGTTTTTTCTCTGCAAGAGTTTGTGTGGGTTCCAAACTTTTGTAGTTTCTCAAGAAGGTGGTCCTGAAATTTTAAGAAATTCAGTGTTGCAGAAGTTACTCTTCAAATTACCGATAACACATGAAGTAAAGGTGTAATTTATGTTCTCGTCAGACATGAGCTTCGAGTCTCTGGCATGGAGGCAATTAAGCATATATGCAATGCCACCAACTGTTACATGTATCGCAATGAATCCATTGAATCGGAGTCAGCATACACTGAGATAGAGAGGTCTTCAAGCCCACAACATACACACAGATCGTTATTAGGTGGAGCTGCACAATTGGTTTCAGCTAGATCTTGACGGTCTTAAGGTTTCTGACCAGGAAACAATTCCTACTTGATTTTTCCCCCATTAAAGATGTTGAACAGAACAAGTCGACCGTATACTTGCACATCTAACCATGCATCCTGTGTTCTTTCGTGCATATATCGTGTCTCTTCTGTGTAACTGAATGGAATTGGGGAAACCAGTTGACCTACATTGGCTGTGTAATCAACGTTCATGAACACACCTCTAAAATGAATGTATTTCTTTTTGTTCCCCACCACAACCGCAATGGTTCTTGCTTCTATGTGTCCGTGGATGTCTGTTCAAATACTTCGCAAGCGATAACTTCCAAATGCTTTATCGGATTCCTCTGAAATTTGGCATCTGCATTCTTTGCGACAAGACGTCGGTGGGCATTGCGTTTCAGCAAGATCCGCCTGAAGGTGGCGCCACTGCCTCTTGTTCCAATCCTCTGTGCTTGTCCGTGGATGTATGTTCAAATACTTCGCAAGCGATAACTCCTAAATGCTTTGTCGGATTCCTCCGAAATTTGGCATCTGCATTCTTTGCGACAAGACGTCGGTTGGTATTACGTTTCAACAAAATCCGCCCGGAGGTGGCGCCACTAGAGTTCATTCCATTATTCCGTGCTGCAAGTGATATAACATAGAAACACTCGATCGAATTTCTTTGAAATACCCTACCTTTCTGGGTAATAACATGAGAAATGCTCATCGGATTCTCAAATTCTCAAATTTGGCATACATTTACCATGCCACGAGATGTTGCTTGGGATTGCCTTTCGCTCACTTGCACAACCACCTCGCTGGGGGTCTAATAATACCCCAGCCACCAGTCAGATTTTTGGACCGGATTCGGGGCCTTCGCGCACATCGCCGGAAGTGACATCATATATAGTAAAATAGATGTTTGCCGAACATTTCGATTACTTTTCAAGTCTGCATAATACCTCTGTTGACCTAGCGTTAAAAAGAATTATCTGGAGATAATTTTCCCTGTTTATCTGGGCAGAGCATATGAAAAGTAGTTCGCTCATGTGCAACACTAAAGGAGTTGTTCGGCCGGATTCAAACTGAATCGTGCGTTGGTTGGTTTCACCTATACGTAATAGCAACGTAGTAAAGGTCAACTTCCGCTATTGGTGGCAGGGATGGTAATGGACAACCACCTCGCTGGGGGTCTAATAACACCCCAGCCACCAGTCAGATTTTTGGACCGGATTCGGGGCCTTCGCGCACATCGCCGGCAGTGACATCATATATAATAAAATAGATGTTTAACGAAAATTTTGATTACTTTTCAAGTCTGCATAATACCTCCGTTGACCTAGCGTTAAAAAGAATTATCTGGAGATAACTTTCCCTGTTTATCTGGACAGAGCATATGAAAAGTAGTTCGCTCATGTGCAAGACTAAAGGAGTTGTTTGGTCGGATTCAAACTGAACCGTGCGTTGGTTGGTTTCCCCTATACGTCATAGCAACGTAGTAAAGGTCAACTTCCGCTATTGGAGGCAGGGATGTTATTGGAGCCTGCGAAATGGAGCATGCGCTGTGGGGAGGTTGTCACTTGCACTCACAGGTGCCGCCACCTGGTGGCAAAATCACAAATTTGTTTCCGGGTAATAACTTGAGAACCACCCTTCGGATTCTTCTTAAATTTCGTATGAATGTACCTTGACATGAGATGACAGGACACCACGATACCATGTCCCTTGGGATTGTATTTTGCCCGCGTCTGCCTACAGGTGGCGCCTCCTGGTGGAAGAATTTGTTTCCGGGCAATAATTTGGGAACTGCTCATCAGATTCTTCTCAAATTTGATATTCATATGTGACCCACCCCAAATAACACAAACACCGGTGGGCATCCAGTACCGGCAATAACTTGAGGACCCCTCTTCAGATCCTTCTCAAAGTTCATATGCCGATACCATGACATGAGATGTCGTTTGGGATTGCGTTTTGCCTACTTGCACCTACAGGTGGTGACACCTGGTGGCAAAGTCTAAATTTGGTTTCCGGTTGCCACCCTCATGTATATCCCCCGAGACCGAGAACGCTTATAAATATTGCTGCCATTTTGGCGGAGGACCTAGCATCCTCTGGCTGCTTGTTTCTTTTCAATCGGAAGAGGAGTCGTCTCTCAGCTCCTAGTTTGGCATACATGACCACGATGAATTGGTGACTGGGGACATTTGCACGCGGTAGGAATGTCGTAATCACCTTAGCGTTGCATTCTGTAAGCATAGAAAGCCAAAGCAGACTGCTTTTTCCAGGAACTGGTTGCCAGTTCCAGGAACTGGTTGCCAGGTGGTAAAATTTTTATTATCGCATCTCGAAAGCACAACGTCACGCCTACCATGTATACTTCGCCCTCTATCAGGATGACAAATTCATCAGTGATTGGTGCATTCATTCGTCATTCATGCCGTCTAGAATGTGGTCTGTCTGCATGGATCGCATATTCTTCCGTTGCCATTCTACCCATTGCACATTTGAAGCTATCAATGATGGTGTTGCTACGAGTCTTTCCTTCACCCTGGCATGGTGTTTTTGCACTGCCTTGTTTGGTCTTCTCAGTTCGTGATGAAGTAGATCTGCAAGAATTTTGGTGTGTCATATTACTGGATTCAGGGAGCCCGATAAGTAGACCTGTTTTTCGAGTTTGGTTCACGGTCTGGCTCTCGACTTTCCTTAGTGGCGCCAAAAGAGGTCATCTGGAAACAGGAATTGAATTCCCTAACATTTTCTATGAGTCTTTCGATGCGCCATACAGCAGACTGGGGTTCTGGTGGACCCATCTGTTGATTCTTTGGCCATTACATTGCTCTACTTCTCCAGTTACACCTTACCGGGATCGCAACACAGGAGCTTCTTTTGACCATTTCATTACAGCACTGCTCCGATTTCACCTTACTGAGATAGCAACACAGGAGCTTCTTTTGGACATTTTATGTTCATGTTTCCAATATTGTGTGCGCCACCTGATTCGTGGTCTCTGCACGGATCATTGTTGAGTGCATCTGTATATAGTGACATCTGCAGTTGGGACGTTATGTTATCATGCTCTTTGGGTCATTCGGTGCAGTCCGGCTATTTGCTGAGCTGATGTTTCATTCTGTATCGCTCATTTGCCTGTGCCTTTTGGTCCAGCCGAGCGGTGCTCTCTGCTGATGTTTCAGACTGCAGTGCTGACGGGATCGTCTTTCTTTTACACTTTCAACTTAATCCCGGTGAATGGAACAGTGACATTGGCATTAAGGTAGGGAAAATTTAAAAGAAATATGTGGACGATAGGGTACATTGTAAATAAGTATTGTTTCCCGGACAACACCTTATAGAAAGTGAAATTCTCTGAGTATTTGTGGCGTGGCGTTTTGGGGGCGCGGGGTGGCATGTGGCCGTTTAAAATCACTTCTGGTTGAGGTCCCTTTCGATCACGGAAAAATGACGGGGGGCTTTACATCACAAAATTGTCGGAAACGCACTTTACACCCAGTCAAGTATGTATAGATCGACGATATAGGTTCCACAGGAGTCGTGTAGAGTCCCGTCATGATGTAGACTACGCTTGAGATGGGTTTAACTGGAAGTGGCGTCATGGTGCACATGCATAGTCGAATACTGGAGAAACAGGGCATTCTGAGGTACGCAGGGGCTGGTACAAATATGGAGTGCAAGATGTCGTCTTGAAGATTTTGGCATAAATTGGCAAGGTTTTGGTCAGAAGTGATGTCATGGTGCCCTTGCGCGGTCGAGGAGTAGAAAATGCCATCTTTCTGCAGAAAGATGGCATTTTAGGGACGCACAGAGGCGTTTTTGGACGATTTTGGGGCCATCCTTGTTTTGGCCAGAAGTGACGCCATGGTGTGCATGCGCAGTCGAGTAATAGTAGAGAAAGCGCAGATGTGCGTGGGCATATTTCAATGATCTAGGGGTCATGCGTGTGAACTATGACTGGGATGGTTTTGACTGGAGGTGATGCCATGGTGTGCAGTCGAGGAGTAGTACAGAGAGGGTATGTTTGGGAAATCAATGATGGGGACCATCCTGGATGTAAATATGACCGGGAGGTTCTCGTCTTGAAATCTCATGGTGTAGACGACTGTAGTAGTTTTGACCAGAAATGATGTCATGCGCAGTCGCGGAATAGTACAGAAAGATGACATTTTTGAGGTACGCAGGATGTGTATTTGGGCAATCTAGAGACCATCCTGTGTCCCAAAATGTGTCGTGCAGGGTATCGTTGTGAAGCTCTCGGGGTGAAGACAATGAATGGGATGGTTTTTACCAGAAGTGGGAAAATCCTCCTCAGTAATAACCTAAAAGGAGCATTACTATGGAATAAATATCTTGGGCAGTCACAAAAGTCACATGCACAATATTATTATTTACCAATTTTCTCAACAATACCATGAAAACACTATAACTAGTTTCATTCAAAAGAGTCTTTTTGACAATCAAGGGGCATAAGTCTTGAATAACAACATCGCATGAAGTAGAATAATTTAAATGCGCATGTTCATGGGGGGGGGCCAATTTCCAGAACGATCTGATGAAACCTCCAGTAGTTGCATTTACAAAGAGTGTTGTCGATGATAAAGGGGCATCACTCTGGAAAAGTCATAGGAAGATGCAAATCTTCATAGGATAATGATAAAATATACCAATTTTCAAAAGAACAGAGCAAACAAAACCTCCAGGACTAGTTGCGTTCACAATAAAAGCTAATGGATGGATGGAAGAGGCATTATATGTCCCATCAAAATTGATGGGCATATAAAAATCACAATGAATCAGAGATAAAGCACACTGGTATATGTCAACCAATTCCATGGTGAAGATAGCACTTTATTTTCATGAAATGTAGTAAATCACGATGAATAAAAAGCAAAGAGCATCTTCATTTTATGACAAGTCAACAGGCGAGAAAAACTAAAATGAACAAATGGGAGAAGAAAATTTTGATTTAAAATGACATGTATGAACATTGATGGAAAGTACAATAAATACATTACAATATCCCAACCAGATTAGATACTATCACACTAAAATAATGGCGCTATGAACAAAATGATGCACATGTTGTCTCCGATATTTGTCCCATCGTTCACTGATCATATCTTCAGCCAATGAGAATGCTCCGAACCTGATCCACAGTTTATTCATCAAGCTCTCCTGTCCATGATAGTTGAGATGATGAGTAAACTGGACAGAGTCTGTCATCTCCTCAGATCTTGTGGTTATATAATGTCATCAGGACAGATCATCATCATCAAACAGATCTTCAAAATCTGAAAGAAAGAATTGTCACCATTAATGATGGCCCTCATGACAATGTACAAACATGATCACTTAAGAATTATATTACTCCGGATGATGGAATCATATGATACAGCATGAAGAATAATATCTCCGGCTCTCCGAGAGGAGACATTGTTAAATCCAGCATTTTGGTTCACATGCACTGTATTTCCATCTTTCAATTGATCATCCGTCTCAATTCCACTTTTTCCCCCCAACAACAGGGCATCTCACTCCTGCCTCTTATATATTATATTTCCAAATTTTAGGGTGCTTTTAGGTATTTCAAAATAGGGTGTCTCGAAGACATCTGGACTCCTGGCTAGCTAAAAGGTTATATGTTAAATTTCCAAATTTTAGGGTATTCCATTTCGAAATAGGGTACCTCAAAGATACCAAGACTCATGGTTAGCTAAAAGCTTGGTCATTGGGACTACACAGCTTCAGTAATGGCTCTGCCACCTGGGCATAAAAGCAGTAGGGTGAACAGGACACAGAAAGCTTTGAAAATGCCTGGCCCTAAATGCAGCATACACTGTAAGCAGAGCCAGTTTGATGTGATGACCCTGAGAGAATCAGTCAACTGGTAAAGCACAAGTCTGAGTGCTCATCTCCTACCTTCTTTCTCCCTTTGGCGACCTTTGGCCTCAATCTTAATAAATTAATATCCTATCAATGCTCCCCAATCGTACATGTCGCTATATAGGATCTTACGTATTTCAATTGAATTTGCTGTTCTGGGCGCCCTTGCCTTGGATATTTAATAGCATTATGACATCATGGTACAGGTTGCATCTGGACTCATCCATTTGCAGTCGGGGAGAGGAGATATGTTCACTGTGTCCATTTACCCCAACGTTTACACCAAAGATCAGTCCATATATCTACCCCGTATTATGGTGCCACAATGTCGGGACCGCTGCAACATGAAAAGACACCCCACCAGCGAGCTGGCTAATTCGGCTGAGCCAACCAAAAATTCTTTGTCATCAATGTTTCCTTCAATGCACTATGAAGCGTTCTCGAGATTGGCTAACATGCGAGTTACTGCAAGCCGGTTAGATCCTACAAGTGACATATCCAAATGGGGAGCAGATAGGATTTAATTTTAATTAGATTGCCTTTGGCCTATACCTAGTTCTGCATTATTCAATTTTAAACATCACTGTGACGTCAAATACCATCACCAAGTCAGAATAAGGACACAATAATTAGTCAATCAAGTTGGTGGTTGTATAAGCATGTACTCCGAAGATAGTTGTCTAGACACATCATAGGAAGACTGTGTTAACTGAGAAATGTAGACGAACACGTCCTTGAAATCAATCACTGGAAATTATTTAATTGTCACTTAGAATACATTGCACAACACGTGCGTGATCATTACAAATCAATATGGCTGCCGAACCACGGAAACGGAGCTCTCATGCTCCGGAGGTAAGTAGGCTCTCCAACTTCGGAGGTAGGAATGAACCAAACCAGGAAGTAAGTTCACACGCGAGTATTCCATAACGTGTAATAGTTAACAATCTCCCCATTTTTCTTTTAAATTTAAAATGTGATATAAATGAAAATAAACAGAGGGAGAGACTAAATTACAGTCAATGATTAGTTCATGAGTGTCAAAGAACCTGTTCATTTATCAGCGAAGTATATGTCCATTCGGCATCATGAATCACATAGTCCACAGAGTCCTGAGATGTTAAAATCCATCATATTCGAACTCACATTATACATGTAGCACACACATTTAGATCTGTGCAAAAATATAAATGTTAATAGCTCTGTCCATGAACATTAATTAGTAGAATAACACACCGACTAGTTCAATGCAAAAAGATTAAATCCAATAGGTTCAATTATTCATAAGAAATTATATATTACTTAAATGTTCAGTCTGGAAGAGAATTTCTGTCACATTACTGATGTCCTACACAGACCACACACCTGTATTCAGTGCGTGTAGGAGGTTGTTGGAGGAGGCGCCTTTCTTTGTAAGGCAGTCCGCGAGTTGCCTCTTCGTTTCTGACCACAGTACGCACTTGATTTGTTTCTGTTCAATCATTTCCTTCACATAACTGATCTCCATTCGTAGCCGTTTGTCAGAGACCAGCTTCGTGGATTTGACTGCATCCAACAGGGACCGACAGTCAGTTACACATGTAATCGGCAGTCCTGTGAGATCTGATTTGCCTGTGGTAAGTTCAGTGTACAGTGTTGCCAAAAACACTGCGTTGTCAACTCCATCGGCCAAGGACAGAGTCTCACCAGCTAAGGTACTCCGTACAACTCTGCGAATGTGTTTGGATTGCCATTGTAGAGGAGAAAATCTACCATCCTCGCCCATAAGCGCAATGAAGTGTCCGCCCTGTGTTCTTCCATCTGGCAAGTTCCCCAAAGACGAATCACTAAACACCACAAGTTCCAGCGCTCTTTCATCACCGAGCGGCTGAAACTTTAGTACCACATCCTCGGCTTTGAGTTTACGAACAGCTTTGTTCGCTTCCAGAACATTTTGCACTTTGGCTCCTTTCACTCCACCAGCTAGTGTTGACGCATCAAACAGAGCATCGGGTCTACTCTGACGAGCAACCCATAATATCTGACCTACTTTAGACCTGTACAGTTCACACTCTCTCTCATCCAATGGTAAGTCCAGCTGAGATCTCTTTGCAGTATCAATGGGGATAGGCTGAAGGTTTGCAACATAGTCTTTCTGATGAAGGAGTATGTTGCCTGTGCCATCGCGGTCGATTTCTATGCCAACATACCTGAATGTACTGCATTCCTCTCGACCTACACAGAAAGCTGATCTGATGATTGATATCACACTGGTTTCGAAATCTGAATCTCCTCCTAAAATGAAGTCATCCACATGAGCTGCAAGGATACCCTTCACTCCACCATTTTCATCAGTCCAGAAGAACACTGCCAGGTCAACTACAGAAACTTTGGCACCACACTGAGTCATCACATCACATACTTTAATGTACCAGTAGAGTGATGCGTCTGACAAACCGTATACACACTTTTGCAGTTTCCATATTTTGTTACCTGCATTTGCTTCCTTTGGCGGTCTGACATAAAGATCTCTGGAGAGCTCGGTTCCTTGAAGAAAAGCTGTTTTTATATCCATCGACTGAGGAGTCCACTGTTTTTGCGCGAAGGTTGCCAGAATAACGTGGAGTGATTCTGTTGCACATGTGGGCGAGTCTTTGGGAATGTCTTCATTGTCTATTTCTTCGAAACCACGAGCTACTAGTCTAGCTTTTGGTACAAGTCCAGACGCCGTTTCTTTGAGTGTACAGATCCATCTCGTTGAAATACATTTTTGACCAGTGTCTTCAACTTCTACATACACTCCGTTTTGCTGCCAGTTGTTCAGTTCACTCACTTTAGCAGCATCAAACGAAGCCTCTTCAACATGAAACACAGTTTCTTCCACATAGGCCGGCGCCGTTGTGTTGTCATGGTTACCGGTAGTGTTGTCAGTTTGGAAAACTGACCGCGTGTGCTGCCGTGTTAGCACATGTTGGCTCCAATATTTCTAAGTTATTCACTCTACTAATATCCACTGAAACTGTCGTTCCCGCCATTTCCGATGGCTCAGAATATTGTACGTTATACCAAGTTTTGTTCTTGTAAACCCGTAGCTTTTCCAGCTCGTCCTAGAATTTTCGCAACATGGAAAGTTCCTGAATCCATGTTCGTTGTGCTTTGCGTTTTTCGCCATCAACGGCCAGCTAAGAGCCGTATCCCAGTCGCAGTTCTCCGACTCTTTGGTTCTGAGCAGAATGTCCGTCAGTGTCTGATTATGCCTCTCCAGGCAACCATTGCTCCATGGTGAATATGCGGCAGTTGTCTTCACCTCTATGCTGAAGTTCTCGGCCATGTCTCTGAATTCGTCATTGTTAAATTCGCCCCCATTATCTGTCAAGACTTTTTGGGGGGCGCCGTAGATACTTATCCAGTGTTGAATAAATTTGGCCACGATGACAGAGGATTGTTTGGACCTCACAATGCATCCTGCACTGAATCGCGTAAACTGGTCGATCATGTGCATACCAGAGGTTCGATCCTAATTCGTGAAGATCAATCGCCACCACCTAATTGTACTCATTTGCTAACGGTAACCCAACTGCAGGTCTGGGAACTGGTTTCTTGAATTTGAAGCAAGTTTCACATGTGTTGACTACAGTTTCTATTTTTCCCCGAGACGTCCTTACAGTTCACACCAGCACTTTTCAGTAAGCGCCTCAATTTTTCCGCACTTGCGTGACCAAACTGCCTGTGTAACTTGACTAGCTTCTTTTCCTGTTCAGTTTCTGGCAGTTTAGCAAAGTCTGATGTCACCAACACTTCATCACTGTTACTCTCGGTACCGGTGTCCTGTACACTGGTACACATGTCTTTGTCCAGAATGTTAACACAATAGTGCCCACTAGAAGTAAATTCTAATTTCACTGGCTGGTTAAACATGACAGCCTTGTCATTTTCCAGGTCGATAACTGTCCCTGCTCTCTTCAGAGAAGTTTTACTCAAGAGTAGGGGGATGTCTGCTGGAACTACTTCCGTATCTATATTACATTTTGTGTTCCCAATTTTTGCTGGTATTACAACCCTCTGAGTTGAATGAACACACTTCCCATCTCCAAATTTGAAATTCCTACTGCTGGGCGTCGATTTTATCACTGTCTTTCCTTGCTGACCCAGCTCTGAGCAGTACTGATTAAGCCACTTATTTCCACACACTGTGCGCGTGCACGCTGTATCAATGACTGCAGAGGAATGTGCTTCTGCTACAAAAATTTCATAGTCTGTCTCTTTCGTAAACAGTGTAATATTACAGCTATCAGGTCCTTCCTCTGACCTAGTTTCTTCAGTTATTTGTACATGATCAGAATCCCTATGTGGACAATTCTTCGCCCAGTGGAACGTACTTTGGCAGACCGCACAATGTGTGCGTTTCCCATATTTATTCAATGGGTTTGTACCCTTTGCTGGCTTGCGAGGAGCGGAGCTGTTGTACGATTTAAATGCTCCCTGTGTAAATAAAGCCTGATCTTCCGATTTCACTCTAATACCCTGCTCATTGTGTGAGGTCCTTGGATTTTCCCCAAATATACATCTCAATGAAGATTTCATTTCTGCAAATTTCAGTTCTTTGCTAGCTGTCAGTGCTAGTTGTCTTTCTTTTTCTGTCAGGTTAGCACTGTCTAACAATTTAAATGCTAACACTGCATCTGGCAGAGTCATTTCAAATCTTCTGGACTTGTTGTAGAGATGTTCAAATTCGATTATGTAATCTGACATTGTCATTTCTGGGGATTTATGAAAATTATTAAACTTCGAGTAGGCCTCATACGCTGAGTCTTTGGTTTCTTTCAAGAAAACAGAGTCAAGCTTTTCTAGTAAAGTGTTCATACCCGTATCTTTTGCTAGATCATCCGCGGGAATTTCCATCGCCGTTTCCCTCGCTTTGCCTGTCAAAGACAGCGACACCGCTAGTGTAATAGTTAACAGACTGCAGTGCCACCACAATGTCTGGCTTGACTTGCTCCAAAGTAATTATCTGAAATTGAAGGCATCTGGTTCATTAGATCAATCTAAATTTTTGTAGACCTTGTCGTCCGTATATAAACTCAGTCGCTTCATGAACAGATGGCTTATGTCATACATCAGAACTGACAGTGACGTGACATTGTCACAATGATGTTTGGAGGAAAATAATGCAGAGCTAGATACGGCTCTAGGGAGAGTACCTTCTTCCTTGAGAGCATGGTCCTTACCATTAAAAAAATCTGCATGAACAGATTTCTCATTGGCTGCTAAGTCCATAAGCAGGGCACTAGATCCTCCCGCCTGAAAAGAGAGAGAATAGATACAATTAGTGTTGCTGGAATGTGGATGAACAGAACAGGTATAGCCCAATTCGGAAAGGGTTTTATCTCCCTTGTTCCACTTGGGGCGTATTGGTTAAGAGAACTTCTGGTAAGTACCAAATGCCCTCACAATTAGTTTGAGTAATTACATATTCTATTTTTCAAGACAATTATCTTTATAATGTACACATATACAAGATCTATCGGTTCATGTAGAAAGAGGAAACAATAGTTTTTCAAACAGATATTCTGGAACAGTTTATCAATTTTCATAATAGCGGGTGCCTTTGGTAAAAGTGAAACCGAGGTGACTACTTTCAGGAAGAGGTGTTTCATACCTCTAACCTTAAAGAGCGGCAGTTATTCAGCGGGAGATCATACACTTTCCAGATACATGTAGGGCTACTTGTACTTAAACATTATTCAGATTGGTATAGATTTAGTAGGGACAGGTGTTGTTTGCACAAACAATTATATACACAAAAATTAAAAGATGGGCCAAAATGGCCACATGTGCATTGTTCTCCAAATATATTCTCTTCAGTTGAAATCCCAAAGGGGGCATTCAAATATTACGTGTGCAAAAAAATCAGAATATTTTACCTCCCTCCCCCATGTACGTATGGTGTAAAAACTTGCTTTAATTTATCACACATGCATACCAAATCGTGGTGTTTGAATAAGCTTATATAACACCTATTAGGTTGGAATGAAGTAGGTACCATATAACTCAATTTTGCTGTAATTATCTGTAGAATATTTAGCTTCAGCCAAAGTGCTCTTTATGCCACAGGTAGAAGAACAAAAAAGGTCCCAGATAGGGGATGGCCTGCATGTATTCCACGGGTGAAAAAAACTTTGAAAAGCCTGGAAAAGGTAATCAACAAATGATAACTCTGCCAATACAATATATCTATCCAACTTTGATTCTGTTTATTTCGGATTGAATTTTTTCGTCAAACATTAACATTTCACATAGTATATAAACTCAATTATAGTAATTGTATTCCCAAAGTACCATGTCAAGAAAAGTAGTTCTCAATTAGATGGGCGATATCTATATTTTTGAACATCACAGCACCAAACCAACATGTTATACTACTAGGTAGACCATTGTCATCGTGGCCCTGATAACATGGTAGCCTTTGGTGTAGCCCGAAAACATCGGCTAAGGAGTCTATTTTTTTTTTTTGGTTCTTGCCGAATTGGACTCCTTAACCCGAATCACTGTATCAGACCGAAACAAAAAGAAAAAAATAAGACATCAGTAGCTCGAGATCTTTCAATGCACATGGCGTTGGGAATTGAACCAGAGGCCCGAAACGCATTTTAACGAATAAATAATATGATTTGGCATCTCCAGCACTATGACAACCACCTAATGACTCCTTTAATTAGCTGGAATCTGCCTTCAAACACAGATTTTGTCAACAAAACCGTAGTGGTTTTTTTTCCACAGTTGACAGGGACATGCGCAGAATGTGGTTGACCTTTTTCCTCACGTCCTCAGAAATCGATCCTTGTCGGTAGTAACCAATAGCGATGTGTGTTTATTCACGAGATCAGAGAGGTCACAATATAAAAATAGCGTGGGTCATATTATTACTGTCCAAAAGGCACCAAAACGGGAAAATCAGTTGATGTTTTTTCCACACATTTGATGACATTTCGTCAGTATCAAAACAGTCAAGAGAGATGGTACATGGTCAAAGAAGCTCAGGTCGGTCAAACTGTATCAAATTGGCATATTTTTTCTCTCCTGTTTTGTTATTTTCGTCAGCGAAAGATTGCGAAAAGACACTTTTCGGTATGCCAGCTTTTATCGCCAAATTTTAACCTTTGCTCTGAGCTGTGAGAGGAATGCCACGCCCCCCTACCCTATATTCACCATCATAGCTAGAATTTCTGTTCTCACATAAAATGCTTAATTTTTTTTTATTTCTTATTATCTAACAAGTAAAACAACAAAAACTCAAGAAGATTCTGATTGAGACCATGGGCCAGTAACTCCAAATCTTGTGGACATGATATCTCAAGAACAAAACATCAATTTCCCCAACTGCAGGATGGATGGGTTTATTTTTTGCAAACTCACTTCCAAAATGGTCATTCACCTCAAATTATTTTATTCATAAACACCTAAGCCTATGCATAAATGACATGATTTCAAAATATAATTCTTTCTGATTGTGTAGTACAAACAACAACGTAAAATGATGCAAAATTCCATGAACCCCCATATAAAAAAAATGTACTTAGCCTTAGGCCTACCTATTTTTTCTGATATATGTTACTGGAAACGCAAGATATTTTTTATGCCTTACTCCATCTTTATCCCACTATTACACCATACTTTTACACCATTATTATACCAATGTTACATCACCATTGTTACTATTTCATCATCCTTATCCCTCTAATTACACCCTCAACTGAAAACCGCGAAAATAATTAAACGGTAACCGAACCCTCCATAATCTGAGACTGCACACCCATGAAGCCTGCGACTATCATTTTGTCAAATTCAACAGCAGACTTCAGTTGATCTTAAATGTAGTAACCAAACAAAATATACCTCCTCTATATCCATGTAAGGACCTGCGCCTTCTGGAAACATTTCGTCCGCTACAAGAGCAGCAGGCTTCATTATTATTATTCTTTTTTCCCTGATCACTCAATTTCTCGTTTCAGAGTTACTTCCCTTTCAACAGGTGCGCGCGCTGTCAAATGCAATCTCCATGACGGGAACACTTCGTTTCTGATCTTACAACGAAGAAGGTTACGCCCACAAGCCGCAGAATAGGAGAATGCAAGGATCGTCACATGACATAATTTTGTCATATGACTAGCCATCACAAGCCGACCTTTTCTCGTTGAAACTTCGTGGGGCGTGCTAAAATTGAGGTGAGAAGGGCTTTTAAGATTGCATTTATCATGAAATCGTTCATATCCCTAAAGTTAAATGGCTGAGGAATCTAAAGAACCCAATTGTTAATCCACTGTCTCCAATTTCGTTTCCCTTTGAAGGTGATTTTCAATGTAGACGTGGGAGTCGATTTCACCAGCAGAAGTTTCATGATCAAGACCTTGTGCAACGATTGGCAATTATTCAAGCGATAACAGGAAGTTATATCCTAACTATTGTTGGAGAATTAATATCAAGACGTTTTAAAAATGAAGTTCCTAATCTCTACACTGCTGTGTCTAATTGTATCATCTGGTAAGTATAATTTGCATTTCATGATTTGTAGCATGGCCTTGGGTCAAAATTGAAAGCATTTGGACATAATTTGCTATCAGTAAAATTCATAAGTTCAATTTTTTCATGTAATAACAAATAAATAAAAGTACACACATATAGTTGGAAGCCGAGAGAGCATGTTAACATTTACAACTCAACCATACAACATGCCAAATGATCAAAAGTAGTCAAATAGGTTCCACATGCACTGAACTGTGAAATTGAAATCGTCATTGGTAACTGATGTAGAACTAAGTGTCCAAAAGAGAGCTTCAAAGCAAGAGGAAGAACTGTGATACCTGTCCTAGTGAAATCACCATTTATTGGTACAAGATAGTGTGGTGATACTGAAGCGGAGTACAAGGAGTGAAGTGGGCTGTCTGGAGGAGCTAACAAGTCTAGGACTTAAGCATAAAACAGAGGTATCAATTAGAGGGTGCGCCAGCTGATGTAAGAAAAATACGTCTAAGCTGGTTGACTGGCCATACTGTGTAACAGTGGCAAGTCTAGTCAAGTAACATAACTCTCAGTCTGATTATATAGAGTCGTGCAATTCACTGACAAAAATAAAACGTCTGAAAACAGAACAGAAATTCACATCCACACATCTCCATGTCGCGGGTCCTGCTAAACACCGTCCGGGACTGCCCGGGGGTCGCACGGGACCGTCCGGAAATCGCCCGGCACCACACAGATTCGAAGGTTCAACTTGACATTCTCTATTATTTTCTTCTGTGGATCATTCCACATGTACAGGGGTCGAAATGTTTTTTGAGAATTACTTGTCACTGTGACAGGTAACTATTTTTATACGCCCGCCAAAAGGCGGACGTATTATGTGATGGCGGTTTCCGTCCGTCTGTCCGTCCATCCGTCTGTCCGTGCGTCCGTCCGTCTGTCCGTCCCCCGTGTCCGGTCTATATCTGGGACAGTTTTCTATCTACAGTTCTAATTTTTGGTGACTGGATACCCTATGGGGAGACGATGTGTCGCATACCAAAATGAAGGTCAAGGTCAGAGGTCAAAGGTCACTGGCCTAAAAAACAGGAAATCACTGAAGTGTTCGTGTCCGGTCTATATCTGTGATCGTTTTCTATCCACAGTTGCAATTTTTTGTGAGTGGATACGCTAGGTGGAGACGATGTGTCGCGTACCAAAAAAGAGGTCGAGGTCAGAGGTCAAAGGTCACTGTTGCCTAAAATCAGGGAATCACTGATCCTTGACAGTTTTCTATCTACAGTTCTAATTTTTGATGAGTGGATGCCCTAGGGGGAACGATGTGTTGCATATCGAATGTAGGTCGAGGTCAGAGGTCAAAGGTCAGTGTGACCGAAAAATCAGGAAATCATTAAAAATTTCTAATTTTTTGTGAGTGGATTCAGTAGGGGGAAATGAAGTGTCCCATACCAAAATATAGGTCAAGGTCAAAGGTCAAAGGTCACTGTGACCCCAAAATGAGGAAATTATTAAAAATAACATTTCTTTGTGTCAGTAGATACATTAGGGGACGCGATGTGTCACATATCAAAATGTAGGTCAAGGTCAAAGGTCAAGGTCACTGTAACCTAAAATCATGAAATTATTGAAAATCATGATTTCTTGAGTCCATTGAGAAAATACGGGTAGCAATTTTGTCATGTACCAAAATTTAGATCCAGGTCAATAGTCAAGATCACTGTTACACCAGAATCAAGGTCAAAGGTCAGTGTGACTTAAAACTCAGGAAATCATTAAAAACTACTAATTTTTGGTGAGTGGATTCAATAGGGGGAAATAAAGTTCGCATACCGAAATGAAGTTCGCATACCAAAAATTAGGTCAAGGTCAAAGGTCACTGTGACCCCAAAACCAGGAAATTGTTAAAAATCATGATTTTTTGTGTCCATTGAGAAATTACGGGGTTTGTCATGTACCAAAATTTAGGTCAAGGTCACTGTGACCCCAGAATCGAGAAATCTTTGAAAAGTACTTTTTTTTTATGTCTAGATACATTACTACATAGGGGGACATGATGTGCCACGTACGAAAATGTAGGTCAAGGCCGAATGTCAAGGTCACTGTGACCCCCAAAATCATGAAATTCATAAAAATCATGATTTTTTTGTGTCCATTGATATATTGACGGGAAGATGATGTGTCATGTACCAAAATTTAGGTCAAGGTCAAAGGTCAAGGTCACTGTGACTCCAAAATCAGATATCATTAAGTCACATTTTTCCATATGCCTATCGAAGATGAGGTCATGTAATGCGATGTTGCGTTCTGTCCATCCATCCATTAACATTTGTTCTCCATACGATATCTCGAGTTTCATGGTATGGAATGGTATCAAATACCTTACTCGCATGGCGAAGAGGAGCCATACATCAATTGGTCAAAGGTCAGTGTCACAGTCCCCCAAAACTGAATCATGTTTAGCTGATGTGTTAGATTGGAATATCTCTCCCTAACATGTATATGGCATTTGTCCTGTGGAGTCTCCTGTGTTTGAAACAGCTACATTTAGTTAAACTGTTGTGAAATAAAAACCATACTTTTACTAATTTAATGGGGAGAGGGGTCCTTTTTGAACTTCATACCTGTTTATCAACTCAAGAATGTGGTTTACTTCATCCCTTTCTTCGTCCTTCATGAAAAATTCTCTCGTCTGAAAGAAATGCATTTGCAGGAAAACTATTTTCTTGTGTTTGACTATTGTCGATTTCAGTGTGGGATATGTGAGCTCTCGGTTCTTGCTCCAAGGTCAACTAGTTTCCAAGAGTTAAGCTCATTTTAGTTTATCATTCAATTTTAGATGTGATATATGTTACATTCTCAGAAGCACAAAATTGCAGACCTTTCTCTGGATTGCTAGCTACCAATTGGAATCAAGGCTATTAAACAACCTTGAAATTTGGACCAATATAATTCCAGATATACGGGCGTATATTGAAGCCCCTTGGGCTCTTGTTTATTGATGGCTTAGCTGTTGCACTGTTATCTATACTCATCGGGAACCCTTGGTTGCATGTTTCATTGTGACTTTTGAAGGTTCCCTGATACAAGAAAGCCTGGTCCATTCAAGAGTCAAGATTATCATTGGATGGAACCCCCCAATTCCCATTTATCTGGGAGCTTACATGATGCTACACTTGTTCAACCTATGCACTACCCTCGGGAGAATTTCCCAACCCCTGGGGCACTAAATGTTATTGGACTTTTTCCTATCCACAGCTTCTCAGCTTCATGTGATATGTACGAGATGCAGTGTACATTGTTTTTTCACACACAAATGCGGAATCACCTAAAATTTATTCCTTTATAGTAATAACTTACAGGTTGGTGACATTATTTTATTTCAAAAGTACAAGAGGAAATAACCGGCGGGGGGTTCCCGCAGTATAAACCCCCCGCAGTATCGAAGCAATTTTGCTGCTGAATCATTCTATTCTACAACATATGATTTATCCTAAAACTTTTGCATGTTACTGTACCTTGGAAATTATTTAGAATCCGTGATTAGGAGTGCCCATTTATAGCCTGACTCTGGGCAATTTTGAACCAGTTTGCATACCTGGAGCTTATGCCCTCCCCCGCCCCCGCCCTCTAATAATGATAATGATGGGTTTGTGTCAATCATTGTGTTTCTATGACATTAACTTATCACACTTGCGCAATGCATAAATTGCCACTGATAAACTACACTTTCTTGCATGCTGTAATCCCAGCACACGACTCACGTGAAAACAAAGTCTATTATATATGGTACAGAAATCGCACAAACTGTATACACAAGGCTGTATCCAGGGATATTTTGCATGTTCCGATCCCAAACTCCCAGTTCCTTTTCATAATTCATTATTGAGGGTTCTTTTTTTTAGTGAATTTCAGCGCAAAGCCTGTGATCAATCACAAAACAGAGGTTTATTAACATGAAATTCAATATCCAGCTATGCTTTTTCTAGGAGTATTTCCTTCAGAAATCCTTTCAAATTGAACAACAACAATAACGCTTTCGTTTTTTGTTTCATATGAGTTTTGGGTGCCCATACGTTTTCCGGAACTAAATTGGCTCTAGATGCAGCCCTGATCCTACTTGACTAATAAAAACAGGCTGAGGGGTCCATGCACCTTTTAGGTGCTTGCCTGCAATCCATGTTTTTTGTGTCATTGAAAAGGCACATGTCTAGACACACTGTTGTCCCAGACTTGGCTATTGTATCCCCAGACTTGGCTATTGTATGCATTGTCTTGTGATTCTTACATAAAGTATGAACTGGAGGGGGGGGGGGGGGTCAAGAGTCAAATTGTAGAACAGTAGTTTTTCTCTCGACTGATGATATAAAATGCCATTTGAGAGGCAATGTTGCTGCACATAATTGCTCATTTGCATGTCCAACTCCTGCTCCTCAGACCGAGTGGTGATGTAGGTACATGTGCATTGCTATTATTAACAGTTGTTGAATTTGTGATCAATTTCATTTTGTATGATTTGTGCAGCATCAGTTGCAGGGTACTTGGATGAGACATGAATCGTATCAATGCGAGTTCATTGATAATTTCCGGAAGTCGAGTAATTCACCTTTCTGCATCAGCGAAATAACGATCAACTGAATATGAACATGCATCACTGAGTATGAATGTGCATCAGTGAGCATGAACGTGCATCATTGAGTATGAACGTGCATCATTGAGTATGAACATGCATCAGTGAGTATGAACATGCATCACTGAATATGAACGTACATCAGTGAGTATGAACGTACATCAGTGAGTATGAACATGCATTAGTGAGTATGAACATGCATCATTGAATATGAGCGTATTTCAGTGAGTATGAACTTGCATCATTGAGTATGAACATGCATCAGTGAGTATGAATGTGCATCAGTGAGCATGAACGTACATCAGTGAGTATGACTGCATCAGTGAGTATGAACATGCATCAGTGAGTATGAACATGCATCACTGAATATGAACGTACATCAGTGAGTATGAACGTGCATCAGTGAGTATGAACGTGCATCAGTGAGTATGAACATGCATCAGTGAGTATGAACATGCATCAGTGAGTATGAACGTACATCAGTGAGTATGAACATGCATCAGTGAGTATGAACGTACATCAGTGAGTATGAACATGCATCAGTGAGTATGAACATGCATCAGTGAGTATGAACGTACATCAGTGAGTATGAACGTGCATCAGTGAGTATGAACGTACATCAGTGAGTATGAACATGCATCAGTGAGTATGAACGTACATCAGTGAGTATGAAAGTACATCAGTGAGTATGAACTTGCATCACTGAGCATGAACGTACATCAGTGAGTATGAACATGCATCACTGAATATGAACGTACATCAGTGAGTATGAACGTACATCAGTGAGTATGAACATGCATCACTGAGCATGAATGTGCATCAGTGAGTATGAAGGTGCATCACTGAGTATGAACATGCATCACTGAGTATGAACCTGAATCACTGAGTATGAGCATGCATCATTGAGTATAAACATGAATCACTATATGAACATAAATCACTAAGTGAGTATGAACATGCATCACTGAGTATGAACATACATCACTGAGTATGAACATGTATCACTGAGTATGAACATACATCACTGAGTGAACATTTATCACTGAGTATGAGCATGCATCATTGAGTATGAACATGCATCACTGAGTATGAATGTGAATCACGGAGTATGAACATGCATCACTGAGTATTAATGTGCATGACTGAGTATGAACATGCATCATCGAGTATGAACATGCATCAATGAGTATGAACATGAATCAGTGAGTAGCAGTTTAACTGTCAGCCATAATGGGGGGTCATCTGATCCCAGGTCATGGGGAAATATTTCAACTGGTCATAAATGTGGTAAATGTACCTTATATGTACCTTATATGCCTGCCTTAATGGATAATTCGCCATCTATTAGTTGGAAATAGTTGATAACATTTCTGCTGCTCATTGATGTCTGTCCAGAGTCCATTGTTCTAACATTGCATGTGATACAGACAGATTTTCTCAAATCTATTAATGTCTTTGTCAGGAGGAGCCTCAGTCTGGGCAGTCAGAGACGTGTAAACACACCTGTAATCCAGGTAAATATCGCTCGACATGTATAGTTAGAATACCTATGGTAAGTGATCGAAGTATTCAATCACAGGAAGTGAAATTTTCCACCATGAAATCAGGGGTGATCGAATCTATTAGAATAAGGAGTTTACAAAATGGCAGAAAAATCATGCAAATTTATCTTTATTTCTTTGATTTTAAGAGCTGATCAAATTCATTAGAAAGACTTTTTGAATTTCGGGGTGATCGAATTTAGATGATCAAATAATTTCATTACCATAATTTCATATGCCCTTTGATTATCATAATAAATTCTGGATTAGAACCCATGAGAGTTTAAAATGGTAAAAAATACCGAATGATTGAGTGAGTTTGGTAGTCAGTTTTCACATGGGGGAGCCCTAGGCCTCCAGCTTATGGCAGCAAGGTTATACCATACCATGTTTGTCTGACACAGGAGGTAGATTAAAGTGCCAACAAATCTCTGATGATCCATTGTAATCACCAGTGTCTGTAGAGCCTAATTTTCAAAATTCGAAATTCGAATTTTTTTTGTAGTTTTGGTTAGGTTTTTGTTAGGGTTAGGGTTTTGCTAGGGTATGTTTGTTTGGGTCATCGTCGCTGTGTGACCAATAAGGTTCGGTGCGACGTTAAACTTCAAACAACCAACCAATCACATGCGGGATGTCACCATTATTCTTCTTCTCTATTGTAGAATACGATGAATCGTTCAGGGTACAGATCAACAGAAAAGCGAGAACGTTCGCCCGTGTCGTGGAGAAAAAGGGGATCAAATTTGAAGTCTTTTACAAAAGGTACCTGTACTAGTGTGACCTAGCAATGTTGTCATCCATCGCTTGCACAGACATGATAGCGGTATTAAAAGTAAAATTGTTCATTGTGAGTATATGATAATCGTGTCACTACTGGATTTGCGCCACATTAAATGGTCATTATTCGGTAAGTAATGGCCATTAACCAATGACAATATTTTTTAATGTGATTTTGATCGACCGCTGTTAATGAACATTTAATGGGATGCAATTCATTAGTGTATTCTTGTTATGAGATAATTGTTCTAAATTAACCACGAATACATGATGTTACACAGCCAAACTTTCACCAGCCATTTCCATCTGGTTACCATCACCAGCCAGTACCATGCAGTCCACAACTGAACATAACTGGCACGAACGGTCCCCTTACAGTACTGTGCATTAAAAAAGGAACCAGTAACTGGTTGCTCACTGGCAGGTACTTCTCAGTTACCAGACGGTACTGCACGGTTACCGTGTGGTTACTTACAGGTTATTCACCTGCTGGTTACCTGACAGTTACCGACCAGTTACCATACAGTAACCGTCCAGATGCCATCTGAATGGTACTGTCCAGTCACTCACTGGACGGTAACCAGCGGATGCTAACCATGCGGCATGTGCGGTTACTGCACAGTGAACCTACTGGTAGCAGGACCTTTCCTACCAGTACTGTTCAGTTGGGAACCACACCATACTGGCCATTGAATATTTCGCTGTGTACAACAGGGTGATTCTTGTATAAAAGGCCTCTCAATTCTAAAACCGGTACTCATATGCACATTCCACGATTAGAGTTTCATGGCGGATGAAAGGTCCGGATCGACGGGGAAAAGCACCAAAATAAATTGAAGAAGAAAATCCACACCAAATTTTCAAATTGCAAACCTAACCTATATACATGACATCAAATTGCATCTGCAAAGATACATGTCAAGCATATAAAGTTATGAAATCAACGTTATACATCTTGGTATGCCTGAACATTAAGACTTCCCTTTGCCCTCAAGATATTTTTTTATTTTCCATCAAAAGTTGCCTCCCTTTTGCCAATTCAAAATTCAGAATTCTTGATACTTGCATCATGACATTGTTGTTACATTATCATTGGATGATTGTTTATACCTTTGTTTTTTTTCCAGGGGTTTTCTCAAAGGTGACAAGTCCTTGGGATCATGTATCTTCAAGTTACTACCCGTAGAATCTCAGTGTACCTTACATGAGAGTTTAGATGTGGGTATAACCAGACCTTTTGGCATCTGTCTCACGCTCTCGCGCTGCTAAATAAAAATCTCACACATCTGGGCATTTTCATTAAATTAATTCTAAAATAACCAAGAATCATTCAAAATTGCTCCAGTTTGCAAAAAAAGGAGTCCGTAATATCATATTTTTTTCTAGACTTGGTTATAAAGTATCCATTTATAGCCTCCGTGAAGAGTGAAATGTATAATGGTAGGCTGTTCTATGAAACAAAAATTCCAAAAATTGTGTGAAATTATGACACCTAGAAATCAGCATTTTGGGGGGCTTGTATCTCCTGGGCGGATATACTCAAATCTTACGCCTTCACAAAATTATAACTTGAGAGGTTTGGTATAACTGGTGTAGCATTGCTATGACAAACTGAATCAACACATTGTATGTTACTTGGGACATGAAAAAAAATTTATGCTCAAATTATTGGAACAGGAAATCGATGAAATGGTACACGACCACACATGCCAGATGAATAACACTTGATCACTCTATAATTAATTAATAATAATAAATATTAATAATTGATTAATAATTTCAATCACCATGACCCAATTAACATCAATCTCTCGGGGCCCTAGATTTTGCCTCAATTTTTTTAGCTCATTCTAATACATTTGATCACCCCCTAACTGCAGGAGAACCTGCATAGATATGGTCCATCTTCTCTAGCCAAGCCAACGTACATCACGTTGCTCCGTACATCGCCTTGGCATACTTCTCTAGTAAAGTTGGTACGTGAATCCTCATTGATGAGTGGGATGCAGAGATGGCTTGCTGCATCCAATCAGAATGCGCGTTATGTAGTAGTAGATGGCGGCCCCCACTAAGAACGAGCTGTGTCGAATGTGTAGCGAAATTCTGCCGACAAAATCAGGAGAAGCATTGTCACTGCCACTTTCAGTGTTCCTGATCAATTAAATCAGATTTTGGGACGCGCTGCAAGGTCGAACGATAACGAATCGCCTTACGTATGTGGCCCACTTGAAATTGAAGGGGAACAACTCCTGGAGATAAAAAGTCGCTCATCATTAAAACTTCCACTAGGTGGCACAGAGCAATATTCCTCTGCCACCAGGCAAGAATGTCAAGGCAGCGTAGAAGCTTTGCGATGTAGTTGACTTGATTGGTGAAGATGAGATATGGTCCTGTTTTTGTGTCATATCACTAACTTCTCTGGCATTCTACATGTTCTAATAATTTTAAGCACCCTAATATGAGAAAATGAACTTTCTTTGATTTAATTACTAGAGCCTGGATCGTGAATCCATTTATAATTTGTCCCGAATTTAAAGGGTCGTCCCATTTGTTTGTTAGGCTGATCTTAATTTGAGCCAAATGTTAGGGGTAGTTGAATTTAGTATCATCAATTTATTAGAACATTGCACTTCCTGTGCGTGAATTATTGAAGGGGATTATCATAATCGAGAGATTTTGAAGCCTACCACAATTGGTCAGTTTTGAACAGTGTTTAAGGAATAGTGAATTCAAGGAAGCGATCTCGAACAGATACATGTATTATCAATGCGATCAGAAATTCCCAGAGATGAGTTTCATCAAATCTTGTCTGATTGAATTAATACTTTTAAATGGTATGGCCAACTGAATAATGTGAAAAACAGTTAAATTTTGTTCTTGCTGACTTGCATGTTCTGAAACTGTGGATGTGATATCCCATAATGTTTTTCAATACTGCTCATTCCGCAGTTAATGGAAGGAAGAAAATCAATTGGAGGAAAACTGGAGGTAAAGTTAAGGATACGAGACCCCTTGAAAGGCAAACAGGTGGATGAAGTCCAAGAGAAATGGCTGGTCATTGACAAATTCCTCCAGATACGTAATCCCAAGGTAGGTTGATCACAGACCAACAGAGTTTTGTGGTTAGTTCATAATTTACATTATTGCTTGCTTAACGGAAAGTTCATTTACCAGTACAAAATTGAGAAACAAAATTTACCAGTACAAAAGTCATCAGAATTCAATTTTCAATGAATTGAAAAAGAGGCAAAAATAGTTGATTGTTGCTTGATATTCAACTTAAGTTCATGTATTCTTACATGTAATTTCCTTGTATTTTCTTTTATTTCTTTTTATTTTAATTTATCTTGAAATGCAATAGACATGATAGATGCAGTATAACTGAAAACAACAGGATTTCTTATGGCTGGATGGTTTTCAGAACTCTATATAAAATATGAGTTTGCGTGGATGTCGATTCTACCTGCATGCCCACTCATCATGCCCATAGAGTTGTGTTAACCATGGAATTTCGCCAATGTTCTCTGCTGGTAAAAACATTGTGTACACAGCAGTGTGGTACCTTAAACATGTTAAAGGTGACCAGGTCTCTGTCATGTCCGTCAGACCTGTCGTTCTCACAGTGACACTGCGCTGTTATAAATTTTGTTCAATGTGACGTTTTAGTAGGACATGTTTTCATCCTGTGACATCACTCGTCACAGGTGGCGTGGCAGAGTGTTCGTTATTTTTTGTGCAATGCCAAAATATCGACTTTGCCCAAATCGACGTTTGAGTTAAAATTTTGCAAAATATATCGCCAAATCGGGATACTGGTTGTTCCAGTACCAGGTACTTGTGTTTTCCTGTCTCATGTGACACAGTTCATCACAATTATCATCCACAACATGGTTCCCTAATTTCTCATCGTTTGTCCTGAATCACCATCACTCAGTTGTTGAGTTATTATGTATGTCATTAAATGTTCTTTCCGAAAATAATAATTTATATTTCATGTTCTTTTTTATTCGTTTTAATCAATACAGTCTGGAAAGGAGGATAAGGTCAGAACTGTAGACTTTAGAGCTTCTCTCGCCTTTGATATTATCGCTTGTCTATCACCGATGTGATGTCAGTTGGTAGCACAAGACAGCTTGTTGGTAGTTTTAACTCAGAGTACATGTATATAGTTGCCTCTGAAGTGTTATTTTGCTTTGGAACATTTTCTTGTCTTCTCGTTTTTCACGTGGTTGGTAGAAGGTTTACCTCCTAATAGGATTTGTGATTTGCTAGATATCTTGACTTCATCAATGCATGCAACATTTTAGGGATTTGATTTCAGAGCCAGCTTCCTCACTTACTGTGTGTCTTTTAAATGCCCTGCACATGAAATTAATTTAACTCTCTTTATTTTATATGCCACACTGACTTCCATACCTGATGTCGATGTGGCATATAGGTTTTTTGCTGTGTCCTTTCATACTTCTGTTCTTTACGCTTAACCTTGTCCAGATGATATCTTGAGTTCTATTCATTTCGAAACCTCACAAATGTGTTGACCCAAAGAAGCCTTTTGGTTTTGAGGTCAAGAGTTCAAAGATCAAGGTCCCAGCTCCCGAAACATAATTTCAGCTTGTCCAGCCTGTAGCTTGAGTTTATGATTCACATAACATGTCAAACCTTAACAACTGTACGCTGTATCCCTGTGATTCAAAACCTATCCATTTTCAGGTTAGTATCTCCAAGGTGAAGGTCCCCCCCCCCCCCCTTCAACTGAATGTAGCTTGTCTTGATTATGTGGTCTTATCCACTAAGCATCTCAAAACTTCATGAGGTCTGTGTGATTCAAAAAAAGCTTTGAGGCGAATGAGGTTAAGGTCATAGCATTCCAAAATGACAGCTTTCCAAAATTGAATCTAGCCTGTTCTGCATCTTTAGTTTATGATGCACTGATAGTCCTTAAAGTTATGGGATATGTCACTCAGGTACCCTCAAATAGTCCATCAATTAGGGTCCCGTGGGGCTCAGGGAGATTGACCTGGGGTGTTGTTGTTGTTGTCCAGGTCACGGTAAGAATAGGCCTCAGCCCCTCAGAGAACTTGTCGTAAGAGGCGACTAACTGAGGCACCCGTGGGGTTCCCAGAAAAGAAAGAGGGGTCAGGTGTTAAAAGGAATATAGGACCTCACCCATGTGATGTCCGGGTGTGAAAAGGAATATGAACCAAAACGTCGTGATATGATTGAAATAGTGTTGAAAGCGACGTTAAATCACATTCGCCCACTCACTCACCATGCTCACTCGCCTATCAATTAGGTTACTGAATATAGCCATCTCGGTATACCTGGATTTGGACTAATGCAAGTTCAAAGGCGCATTGTATATCACTCAAGTCAAGTAGATTGAAAGAAGCCTATAGGTCAAAGTTCAATTTGTCCCAGGGTGTGTCTAGTTTATATAATCTACTTAAGCTATCGCTGGTTCAACTGGCTTGCGTGATCTATAACTCACACCACTGGTGGGGGACGTGCAACTTTATGATCTAGTTTTAAAATAAGTATGATGTAGACCCTTGACCATCATATGTAATTAAGGCCATTGTGCATGGTGGGGCATATGTGCCCCTGTGGACACCACCTCATTGGCTGTACAGGGCTTGCTTTTCCACGGGAATCTGGGAATCCGATTCCCGTCAGCACTCCCGCAAAATAATTTACGGCAATCCAACAGATTCCCGTAAAATTTTAGAAATCAGTATAGAAATGATAGGTTTGGATTCTCATGGATTCCCACTGGACTCCGAGAATCTATTTGGATTCCCGTGAAATTTGACGAAAAGCAAGGCCTGCTGTAGTTTCTGCTTGTAGTACACATAGTTGTCTAATTACTGATACTACATTCCTTTATTTCTTCTTTTCGCTCGTTAATTGCAAGATAAGTTCTTCTGATCTGCTGAGTACGTGTACATTGCTGTATTTCATCTTCTCAATATTTGTGGTGTGTAATCGATTCAAATCATGTCAATCCCCTTTCCCAATTCATTTACTAAACAAAAGATTTGCTCCGGTCCTGGCACCGACGGGTGCATTGGCAAGTGACTCATGATGTAATTTTGTGGTTCGTATTCTCCCTCTCCTGCCTATATCTACTGCATGAGGCATATTTTGAACTATTGATAACTGGTGAAAATATGGTCAAAAAGTTCATCAAATTATCTCACTATTCCCAGAAAGAACCATTAAGCTTACATCGATGATAATTTGCGCAACTTTTAGTCAAAACTAGTCCAGTTATCTCTGATTAAATATACATGTATTCAACGGAAGGGAAAATATGACCCACAACGTGATGCCAGGAATCCCGCATCAGTTACATGTACATGAATGACTTCCATCCATTGTTGATTTGGGAATGGCTCCGATATTATCAGCAGTTTAAGGGCTTGTGTGGTTAATGAATCCGGTGAATCAAGAGGTCCTGATAATATACCCATGCAGGCCTCGAAATTTGGCGCGAACGAAACGATCGTTCGCGTGTCGGTTACGCAAATCAGAAATGGGCAGAACGAAAAATCGGTTACGTGAATGCGCTTCTTGGACATATGTTCTGGTACCAAAAGTCCCAACCTCTTCTCTGTCTGTCTATTGTGCAAACTTTAACCACATGACGTGTGTCTTTCAGCATGTTTTAAAAGCGAAACTAAGTCGCAAACTCGGCCCTGTCTGTATTGAATTTGTAGACAACCATGTCAGCTTGCACAGACTGTTTTGTCTATCCTGGGTTCAGGGCCAGCAATAGCGGCCAGGAAACAGCTTTATCAAACTTGTACGAGTTGGAAGGGTTACCCGCAAGCCTCCTCGCTCCAAGGTTGTTGCTCCGTGAGGCGCTCTTCACAGAGCTAGCAGCAGAGGTGGCATGCGGAGCTCCTCGTGGAGGAATTATCTCGGAGCGCGGAGCTTCCGGTTAACACTCGTTGTCACTTCCGCCATTTCTAAATTTGCAGGCGGCGTGTTCAACTTCTCTTTACAATCAGGATTTCAATGGAATAACAAGGAAATGGCGAATGAATTATACAGCCAGAATCACAATAGCCAACCATGAATGGTGGAAGCGATTTACGTGTGCAATCCCATTCCCGTATGTTAACTCATTTGTCTGTTCAGTCGCTGCCCACGTGCTGTGGACAGTCTTTTTTTTCACTCGTTGACGGTACACTGTTGTAATGGGTAATTACGTAACCGTTTTGCGAAACCAATTGGTTACGTAAAAATTAACATCGTAACCGAACAATAGGTTACGCAAGCCAAATTTACCGTAACCGATTTTTCGGTTACGTCAATGAACCAATTTTCGAGGCCTGCCATGATAGAGCTGTGTTCTCGCAACAACTCTGGCTGGAAGCATGCTGTGTTCAGTGAATCTTTATTTAACTGGATAGCAGGACCTCCCAACATGTCCAATTCATCTAATTCAAACAATTCAAGAGACTTCTTTACACTGCACAAATCTGATAAGATTAGGTTATACATGGCTAACTTGTCCAGAAGCTAGTATGGCTAGTGGGCATTTGAAGCATGTGTCAGTGAGGAGAGATATCCATACACTGTACTGCTCTTGTGGCAACGTCATATTTGATGTTACGAAGCTACGAAGACATCATGATGTCAACAAAGGACATTATGCTAAATATTATGATGCCACTGGCATTACAGTGGTAACTGTTTCCTTGAATGTGGATATGACCAGAATACAAGAGTAGTCTATCATGCTGTCCAGCCCAATATTGAAGTTCTTGGTATTGTCTGGTCAATATATTGCACCAACTCCAAGACACGCCATCTCTCTCCATGTTATCATGGTTATCGAGTCTCATATTTTGTCTCCCCTTTCGAGCGCACACCAGTGGGCAAGGACCATGGTTAAAGTGAGACTTTCGCTATTGAAACATATACTTGATTACACACTGTGAAATTGATATCTTTCTGGCTCTTCCACCTTTGTTCAATTTTAGTACAACAAAGCCTAACTATTCTTGTTTGAAAGTCTCACTTATCGCGATAATGGCTTCATGGATAAATATAAACTATTTTCATGTCCTCATATACTGGCATGTAGATTGGCAGCTAGCTTGACTAACATCACTTTGCAGTATTGTGATCATTTAGGTATTACGATCATGTAAGTAGGGAGTTGTATGCCCTTGGCATGCCGAGAAAGGGCTAATGCCGAGGTCCTGATATCGTGCCATACAAAGGTTTTCATGCTCCAACCATGCCAACCGATCTGGGTCGCTATGGGTAACGGTTCGCCCTATGCTAATATGTGCACTGGGTGAAAAGTTTTATACTGGCTAAACTCGGACATGTAGAGGGACATCTTTTCAAGATATAAAAGTATCTAATTTCCAAACGGGGGTAATATGGTAACATGTATATTGATACATTTTTTGCAATTTTATGTCGGAACTTTGATGCGCATTTAGCATGAGAGAACTGCGAGAAGAACAAGATTGTGAGCGTCTGAACATTCGGGGAATCCATTTGTATGTCAGGATATCGGGACCAGTTACGATATAGTTACAATGTACATGTACATGATGCAATGCCGTCCATGTGTATAACGTAAACTGACTAGGATCTGTACATGTTGCAGTTCAACTCAAATGATAGTTTGCAGTTCCACTCGGCATACTAATAAGTTGGAGGTAAAAAATAAGCTGTAACGTTTCCTTGATTTTTTAAGTCTTCATCATGGAATTGTTTTACCATTTTGTTTTGTAACTATGGCTATTGCATTTTCTTTCCAAAAATAAACCCTTTCCAACTTTGTTTTCAGCCACAACTGAAAAGAGCGAAAAGGTGAGTTTCTGTTTCCACTCTTATCATAGAAAGTAGAGCAGGTTAGGGCAATCCCACTCGCTAAACTGGAGGTAAAAAAGGTTGTTTTTACTCAATAAATCACATAATGAATTCAGCAAAATCCTCTTGAGGTGCACACAGACATGTATATCCACCTCAAATGGTAGTAAAAAAAAAAAATTATCATCTGTCTAATTTGCATAATAATAGGACAAACAGCTGTCTCGCTGTTTAAAAAACAATGGCTGGTTCTACAAATGGCAAATTAATTTTTGGACTTGGAACCATAGACAAAATACTGTGCCTGAATTTTCGAAGCATCGGTTAATTACAATGTAGGAATCAAAAGTTATTTAGCAAAAACGACCCTTTTTACTTCCATTTTAGAGAGCGGGATTACCCTAACATGCCTAACCTGTAGAGTTCAGCATTCATCTTTCTTCCTCTAGCAGTTTACATCAACCGCCGAACAGGGTTGTCTCCCACTATGTCAGATGAAACACCCTGCTTGCAACCACTTAACATGCTTAAATATTTAGCCCTGTACCAAAATATCATTTCGCATAGCCTAGAACTTACCGGCCAAACAATCCTTATGATCTCTTCCGATTTCATTTTATTTCTCTGATAACCAAACCAACAGTCTACATCGGTCTACATAGTCAAATTTATTATAGTTTGGCATACATTTTAGACAAAATACGAGTGAAAATACTACATGAAAATAATTGTTTTTGAAACAACTGGACCATTGGGCATGTGTCAACCCCTCTTTATGGGAATACTATGGGGTAAACTGTTACTCCCGCTGTGTGTTCGAGGAGTGTGTTTTTCTCTCTCTCAGACCACCAGTATTGTTGTTGTTGTAAGTAAACGAAGTTGTATTAATCTGCGTAATATTAGCGACGAGATTAAGAAATTAAGAAAATGTCACTTCAAGAAATCATACATGTAACTGGGGTGAATTAAATCCAAGAGAATAACTCGGAACATTCAGCAACCACGTTGCTTTCATTCTAATTTCCGTAAATGTCACATGACTAATTCTCAGGGAAATTATTATTTATACTGGTAACTTGTTTCAAATGGTGGCCTATATAATAATTTGATAAGAATGATGGGATATTTTTCAGCAAGTCTTGGATATTGAGAATGACAAAAACTGTTACTTCAAGGAATCATAAATGAACAAAACTGAACATTCAAAGGGGGAAAACCATGTTGTTTTCTTCAACTTGAACCTTTCATTCATAATTTCAGTAACTGACTCAGGGAAATTATTATTTATACTGGTAACTGGTTTCAAATGGTGGCCTATATAATAATTTGATGACAATGATGGGATATTTTTCAGCAAGTCTTGGATATTGAGTTTTTTTTATATACATGTACATGTAGAATGGTAATTTTCGTGTTTGTGTATTAAAAATGTCGCAATGTGAATGGAGTATTTTTTATTGACAACCACAATGTGACGAGATAATGTGCTGAAAATAGACGGTAAGACCTTGGTCAACTAAGAACTTAAAAATAAACATGTTAAATTATCTGTTTGTTACTTTATTTTGACAATTCAAATACATAGCTGGATTGACAGGCTCGATTGATGATCATACGGAATTTGGTTACATTTATGGCGGTTGCAAAATTACAAATAAACTCAATAGAAGTCCGTCGGCTGGCGACAAAAATGTAAAAATATTCAATTCAGGTGGAAAAAAATACTGAATTTTCAGTATCGGATGGCAAGAATTTGAACTTTTATGAAATCCTGTACTATTGATATGTAGATATATCTTAGTATTGGTTTTCGATGGACTGTCTAATCAAATATGACCAAAATGTCATCTTGAATTTTTGTCCGCAGGCTTCTAGGTCTGATTGACATGATTGACAGTGGCATGAATCTTTATGTACCTTTATGTAACTTTCCTCTGAAATATTTTGTTGTATAGTCAATACTTCCTTCATCTGGCTCGTAAATATTTTGTTACCTTAGCAGTAAGGAAGAGTATCAAAAGGCTGTTCAGAACTACATGTACATGTAGGCATATCCAGTGGAACACTTCTGAGTTCCTTTATTAGCTGTGCACGAATTCGATCCCAGGCCATCTCATACCAACGACTAGAAGAATGAAACTTTTATCTTTCTCGCTTGGCTCGCAGTAGGACATGTAGGACGAGGATAGATCAAGGACTGGTTGACACTGTTCCAAGATAATGTGACTGGGTCGTCGTGGTGACTGAAAATTGTTGAAAAAGACATTAAACTCCCAATCACTCAATTGTTACATGTAGCTGTGTTGTGATGCAATTCTGGAACATTTCCTACTTCTGACCAGAACTTTTTGAAATCTGTTTGATTTATAGAACATGACTGGGCCGCTGTATATATAGCAAGGTACATTTGATACCTTGGCAATTAATCGCTGAACTGTTGCTCGAATAGTAATCGACGATATGACCGAAAGATTGTTGAAAGCGACGTCATATCATATTCACTCATTCATTCACTCACTCACTCGGATAGTAATAGATTAGACATGTTACAGGGATGAATGTCGTTTTGGAACCCCTGCTTGTGCTCACCAGAACTAAAGTTCCATTAGCGTTGGCCAGGCTATCTTCATTTTATCCAGCCAATTTCTACGTTCCCACTTCGAACCTGCCTTGATTTAACTGACCCCCTTCAGTGTTCAAAATCCGAGATGTTGATTTCACCTACAAACGGGAGATGAACCAATCAGAACGTACACGTCGATTGCGAGTGACATCATTCTCTATTAGCGGCGCCATTCCTCCTAATATGGTGTTTGAATTAGCCCACTTTATAGGTCAGCCAATCAATAACACTCTTGTGCGACCCATTTCGGATTTCAAATGTTTTCGAGGTCAGTGACGTCTCGTGTGTATTTATAAGTTCTTTGAACATTGAAGGGGGCCAGATATATCAAAGGAAATTCGAAGTGGGAACGTAGAAATTCGCTTGATAAAATGAAGATGGCATAGGCATGATTTCATCTGAACTGGAGTTCATTCCCCTTTTGACATCCTCGCTAAAGCTGAAACCAGTCCACCATCTTCCTTGAAAATTTTGACATGGAGTACTGAAATATCAGATAGCCTTCTTGTCAACTATAATCCTAGTCGTCTAGTCACAAAACCTGAACAGAAATCAACTGAAATTCCAGTCACCAACCTACACAGAAATCAACTGTACTTTAATCGAAATTCCAGTCCCAAACCCGAGGAGAAATCATATGACATTCCAGTTACAGATCCTAAACAGAACTCAACTGAAATTCCAGTCACAAAACCTAAACAGAAATCATCTCAAATTCCAGTCACGAAACCTAGACAGAAATCATTTGAAATTCCATTCACAAAATCCAAACCAAAACCATCTGAAATTTCACTCAAAAAACCTAAACAGATATCATTTGAAATTCCAGTCACAAATTTAACTGAAATCATCTGAAATTCCAGATACAAAACCCAAGCAGAAATCAACTAAAATTCCAGTCACAAAACCTAAACAGAAATCATCTGAACTTCCAGTCACCAAACCTAAACAGAGATCTTCTGGAATTCCAGTCACAAAATTAAACTGAAATCATCTGAAATTCCAGTTACAAAACCTAAACAGAAATCATTTGAAATCCAGTCACAAAACCTAAAGTGAAATCATCTAAAAGTTCAGTCACAAAACCTAAACAGATACCATCAGATATTCCATTCAACATGTTCAAATCACACATCATCCTGTGCTATGACACCTGTGCTGTGTTTTAGTTTCTTAGGCTTTCTGCACTTTTTCTTGCCTTGTGGTTTGAACGTGTTGGAATTATTGTAGAACAGAATATTCATCAGTCTGAGAAAACTGCCTCTCTTAACAGTGGAGGTGAAAATGTCATGCTTTTCCTCCATGAAGTCATTTTTCTACGAAGTAGGCTCTCATTTGCAAATTGTCCGGTAATGAGTGAGTCAGTCAGTCCATCCGAATCCTTTCGTCGGCAACCGTTAACATTAGAACCTTGATTTTTGGCATGAAGGTGCATTAGGGGACGGTTTACCAGCAAGTTCTGAGCTGACCTATTTTTGATGAAAATTTGTGGTGATTTTGGATGAAAATCGCATTAATCTTTGTCTATTAAAACGTAAAACTATGGTTAATTTCCATTTGCCTTGGATGAGAAATTTACTCTCACATGTAACAATATAGACTGATGATCAAATAGTTTTTAAACAATAACTTTTTCTACTTCCATTTTGGAAAGGCAGTTTTCAATAACTTTAAAATGATGGATTGACCAGCACCAAAATTAGTAAACAGACACTGGATTTAGATTTTTTTTCTCTATTCTTAATTCAGCTTTCCTATTTTTTTCAAATTGCAGAAATCCCCAATCATCCAAAATCTGCACGGTGTCGTAGAGCAGGCTGCATGATACGCATGTGACGTAGATGTCCCACATCCTCGTGAACCCAGCTATACATATGTGTTTTCTTATATACAAAATAATATATTGAAAAAATATTAGTCTCTATTCTCTGTATGTAGCTATTAGTTAGAGAAGACATTCTTGGTATATAACATATTTCTTCTAATTATTCCGACGGCAAAACTTAACTTTGGGCATCTGCGGAGAGACATTCTGTTAACGTTCTGCAAATTTCACTGGCTAGATTTTCAGTTATTTGGATAAATAACATATCCATGCCACAATATTTAGCCTCGGTTGAAATAAAGACGGTTTTTATTCTGCTTTGAGTCTAAAAATGCTGTTCGAAAAATTAGAAGAAATCGGGTAATGCAAAATGTCTATCAAAGATTTGTTCAAATCCGTTTGACTGGAAGCTGACAAATCATGTTGACATTCACACGTAAACACATGATTTAATTTGTTTCATGAGGAATATTATATTTTTTAATGGTATTCCACTTTTGTGCTAGTTTTACCGTTACTGAGTTTGGTCTTGACAATGCTGAGAATTTTCAAGGTATGCATGTTTTAAAGCAATATTTTAATATGTGACTGGAATTAACACAAACACTAACATGTCAGAAGGACAAAAAAAGCACCCCTAATATTTTCTCTTGCAGACATAAAATTAAAGAATAACATTTTACATGAGGATATGAGCTGGTTCACTGCCATGTCACATAACCTGATGTGAAATGGAACACTAACATGTCACAATTAAGCCAAAGATGGGAACAAAGTATTGGGGGAATTCTATATTCTGCTGAGATACATTCATATGGTAATTCCCCTAATAAATCGATCACCAGAAGTGATATTTTAGGTGGTAAAACAGAGGGGTGACCGCGTGATTGATTTATTCAGCGATGACCCCTCGTTAGCAAGGGTCCAGTTTCCAACACCGGCAGTTTTGAAAACTTTGTCCGCGTATAATTGAGTTGTCTGAAACTCTGTTCAAGTGACCAGTGTTTGATTGAATAATATTCAGCGAATTGGAGTTTGTGAATACTCAAGCATATTAAGAGAGTGACTGAGTGAGTGAATAAATAGGATTTAACGTAGTTTTCAACATTGTTTCAGTCATATCGCGGCGAACCAACTAAGCATCACCCAGCTACATGTAAGTTGCATTCTTGCTCCTTTGAAGGAGAAATCTTTGAGATTAATTACCCCGTTATCCCTCGGACAACTCTGAGTAAACGTTTGATAGGCAATGAGCACAACGGAGTAGGCTCCCTTTATCAGGGAGTTTATTTTGAAAAATGGCAGCCATGTGCAACGGTCTTGGAAATCCTTTCCTTGATTAGAAGTTCCGGACTTCCAATAAACAGTTGCAAGTTTATATGATTAGTCTGTGATAGGTCTAGACATGCTACATATGTTCTTCCTACGTCCATCACTGCCACTGACAAACATCAAAATGTTTTTTTACGAAACAGGATCTACTGAAAATCGGGGATGATTGAATTATTACAACTTTCTATCGTATTTTTCTCCAACATTCGTGGGTGATCATTTTCCGATAGGGTAATCAATTTATTAGAGGAATTACTGTAATTTTGTGTCGTAAGTTCACTCCTCATTCCAGGGGAAGCATTTTATAATCTACCGGTGATGTTAATATGGCCAAATTGGTACCTTGTGTATGTTATTGGGGTGAAAAAAGTACAATATCATTGTATGGTTGGAATGATATATTGTGATTTAAACATCTGCCAAGTTGTAATAGAACCACATTCTCTCCTGCTTTTATCATGGTTATAGATCTGAAATTGTTGTACATAGCGCAAGTATACTGGAGTTCGCATTCAATTATATTGCGATGATTTACATTATGTATATATAGGACTTGAGATCTCCCTGAATTGAGCACAATCTTTTTAGGCGTGGATCTGAGCCTAAATTAGAGGGAATATTGAAAGTATATTAGTTAGGCTTTGACTCAAGTATAATTGATGATGAATCTCTTCAAAAATATCTCGACATTGATTTTCAATGCTAGAAACTACGTTATTCTAAAAAGAAAAGATATTTTGCGCTCTACATTTACTTTGGGAGCATCTCTACTCATTAATTTGGCCATGATGTTTTTCCACGTGTTTTGAGTGCAATTTTGGTACATGTATTTTACTTCTGTTGAACATGTTGGCAGTCAAAACCGTTTGCAGCAATTTGGTATACATGCACATCATTTATCAGTCAAGGGAAAAACTTGCAGAATTTATTAAACAATAACTTCTATACGCAATTATATCAAAATCTTCGCTGTTCACAAAATAATGATACTTTAACTAATGGAAGTCAGGGAATGTGTAATTACATGCGTTAGTTCATTAAACACAGCCCTCTATTATGTTTAAACTTCGAATTCATGTTCTCAAGCAGGGCTGCACAAATTAAAATTTGCGTAACCTACATGTAAATATGGGTTATGCCATGTTTTCTTGGCAACCGTTTCACCCTGGCATAACCCATTCCAATGTTGGATATATGTACAGCTCATCTCCAGGCGAACAGAAAATGGGTTACCAGGAAATTTTTTGCGTAACCTAAAAAATAGGTTACGCAATTTGTGCAGCCCTGTCAAGTGCATGCAGTAGGCCTACATTCATAAAACTTAAATAAACTTGAGCTTATAACCCAGATACAGGTATTACATATCAGCTTATGTCATTGCATCTCGTATTTTTCCCTTAACTGTGTATATTTTTCCTGGAAAGCCAAGACATTAAGGTCGATTAAGAAGGTACTACTTTAGGCCACACTCATGAATAAAGAGCTGCACTCATTTTTACCCCTCAGCCCATAGGGCTGTGGGGTCTTGTCGTTGCCATGTACGTACGTCCGTCCGTCCTAGCGTCCGTCCGTCCGTCAACATGTTCTTGTCCGCAGAATATCTGCAGATCTATGAAGTCGGGCCTGACCAAACTTTGGTGAGAGCTTCCTAAATGTTGACTGATGAAATGATTAGATTTTCAGATGGCTGTGATGATTTCATGATATTTTTTTTTTTATTGATGGCTTAGCTTTTGCACTGTTATCTATACCCATTGGGAACCCTTGGTTGCATGTTTCAGTGTGAATTTTGAAGGCTCCCTGATACAAGAAAGCCTGGTCCATTCAAGATTCTCATTGCAGGAAGGACAACATTTTTCTTTAATTTTGCTATTAAATCATTCTATTCTACATCATATGATTTATCCTTTTGCATGAACCATATTGGTAACTGGTACAACATAATGCTTCAATTTTTGTCACCAAACATGTTACTGTACCTTGGAAATTATTTAAAACGAGTGATTAGGAGAGCCCAATTTTAGCCTGACTCTGGGCGATTTTGAACCAGTTTGCATACCTGGAGCTTATGCCCCCCGTGTCAGTCAGTGTGTTTACTTGTTATCACACTTGTGCAATGCATAAAATGCCACTGATAGAGCTACACTTTCTTGAATGCTGTAATCCCAGCACACCAGTCACGTGAAACCGAAGTCTGTTATATAAAGTATCCAGGGATTTTTGCGGGTTCCGATCCCAAACTCCCAGTTTCTTTTCGTAATTCATTATTCATGTTATTGAGGGTCCAATTTTTTAAAGTGAATTTCTGCACAAAGAGCCTGTGATCAATCACAAAACAGGTTTATTAACATGAAATTCAATACCCAGCTATGCAATCGGATCGATATTGAGGCTCCCGGAAGCTTTTTCTAAGCTTTTCCTTCAGAAAGCCTTTCAAATTGAACAACAACACTTTCGTTTTTTGTTTCATTTGAGTTTTTGGTGCCCATATGTTTTCCGAAACTAAATTGGCTCTAGATGCAGCCCTGATCCTACTTGATTAAAAAAGATACAGGCTGAGGGGTCCACGCACCTTTCAGGTGCTTGCCTGCAATTCATGTTGTTTACTGTACAAATTGACAGAATATAACTTTACAAAGTTATAAAAGGTTATAAAACACTCTGCTGAATGCTGTAACATTGATGTGAAACAATGTTGATGTAACATGATGGCAGGTTGATGCTTTATGGCAGGTTTCGATGCTATATATTCACAAAAAATTTTATATTCGATGATTTTTGGGGAAGTAAATTGCAGGACCTTATATATATATGATGTATATTATATGCATAAATAATAAATTATAATTATAAATTAATGTTGAATCTTTTATCGTGTATATCATATGTATACTGACATGATAGTAAAATGATTATTTTTAAGTTATCATAATCATATACATTATAATTCCGTCCACTCGTGACTATTGCACTAGCTGTCGGGATAATCATGTTCATAGTACCAAATATCGAAGCAGTTGTTGTTATGTATACATGTACCATTTATCTGTGATAAGCTTCAAATAAATAATTGTTATTCAAGAATTGCTTTGTATATGTTTATGTAGTGCCTATACGTGTATAAGGCCGTAACCTGTGCAATGAAAAGAAATCATTCTCAGGGTTTGTACGCCTCCTGGAAAGTCCTTAAAACTCCTGAAATTTAATTGCTAACCTGGAAAGTCCTGGAAAATGCTTAAAAATAAAGTTAAACTCCTGAAAACTCCTGGAATAACTACACTTTCATCTTCTGAGAGAACCAGCGAATGGATGCCAAACATTACTGTGCCAAAATTTATTCCTGAACTTTGTTCATATTTGTTGCAAGTTATTGTACTAAAAGATTCATGGAAAATTAAAATTACTGACCTGGAAAGTCCTGGAAAATTACTGGAATTTTTTCCTGCTGTAAGTGTATGAACCATGCTTCTAATTTTTAAAGAGAATATCCACATGCCCAATCTCCCCTCCCCCTACATCCACCTGTCCATCCCTGGTCATGCTGGTCAGAATTGACTCTGGTTATTGTCATAAACATCCATATGTCCATCTCCAGAATGATTACAAGTTTATGTCACACATGGATATATGACCACGAAGCCTATCAAGAATGACCTATACTTTCCTGGGTCACCATGTCAAAGTACATGTGAACTCATTCCTCACCAATTTGTTGTTACTGCCATATGTCAAGAATGATCAAACCTATGTATACCTGTTCCTCATGACATAAGTGGGTGGGGACTTGGATGAAAAGTTTTACCCACAATCCACCATGATGCCAATCCGGCCTTTCCATGGAAAGGAAGAGATGTATTGGTTGTGATTGCCATTATTTTCTGAATTTTTGTATTTCATGAAAATAATGCCTAATGGTTGCTGGGATATTAATTGTTTCTAAAAGATTTTTACGGGGCGATTTAGTCCCGTAGTGACTAATGGACTGTCTTAAAGTGAGGAAAACTTGAGCACCGGCGCTGTGTCTTGCTAACACAGAAAAAGATAGAGTTCATACACGACGAGAAAGAGGTCTGAAACTTTCTTCTTTAGAGTGTCCGGGTTTCTGTGTTTTTAATGTTCGTGTATAGTTTCAATTTGTATTTATCTAATTTTATGCGTGTATTTGTTAATTTTCCAGTGGCACTACTTTCCTACTCAAAATATGTCGTCTGCTAAACCACAGATTTTGAGAGGCGCATGTTGAGTGATTTTGTGGGGCTAACTCATTGTCATTAGAAAGCGTGTCCATGCAGTAATTTAGTCTTAAATAATACCAGTATAAGTGTAATTCATTTTAGAAAACAATGGGATATTTCACTTTGCCTGTATTCATTTACATTTTCATAAAATATGTGTGTTGAGTTACAGTTTGGAATTTTCGCCATTTGAGCTTACCCCTCAAGACCCTCACCATTATCTTTTTATGGTACTTTTCTAAAATCCAGTGGTGGTCAAATCATTTACATAATAATTTTCCTGTATTCAGAAATGTTTTCTTTCCATTCTGCTTCTGAAATATTCTTGGAATGTTGCAAGCATTTCCCTGATCTACACAATAAGAGCTCTACATATTACATGCACCCAGTGTCTTTATGAAGAAAGGTGACAGGGGAGATAACCCCACTATAACGACAACATATATTCTCCATACAGTAGTTGGTGTTGATTTGTAATGGCAAGTTATATGTAGAAGGGTCGTAACTGTTAAGAAGAGTTAACCTCGTTCCCACAGGCGCGCACAGAAGTTCTTCCTACAGCAATAGGATATAGTGGCTGTATTTAGGAAAGCGTGAAGTCCCCTAGGAACAAGTTTTGCCACAAACCAGTTCTGTTTCTGTTTTCCGCCATCTTTTAAGCCAAAAGGTGAACGAATAGCAGACGACTCATTTGCAGTGATTCATGTAAATTAAATCTTCATTTTCTGTCGAACATTTGTCTACAGGATTATCTGTCAATTCAGCCAGCTGTCAATATTTTCTTAACCAAAGATCAAGAGCTTGGTAATTGGTGTCAATCCGGCACTTTGGATCTGTGGGGTTTTCCGACTCAGATTGATCGTCGGATAAGTTGACTCTTGTAGCGAATCCATGCGTGCATACTTCCAACTTTCATATGTCTGGCTAATATAATTTTGCTTTATGGATGTATGTGTAACTCCGAAACTCCAGCTGTGATAGGTGAATATAGAGTAAGGGGGCGTGGCGTTCCCATCACATTCAGCAACAACAATAAAAAAAATAGACTCCTTAGCCGATGTTTTCGGGCTAGATGTACGTGATGAATCTGATACGGTTTCATGGAGCTCACAAAGTTTCGTCTCCTTTTTGATTGCTTGGAACCCAGTTTATGCTGCATAAACTTCAATGGAGTTAGTAATGTCAACCGCCCATCTTCGTCACTCTCATAGGTAAAATCTTTCACGAATGGGCATTTATTGAACGTTTTTACAGACACAGATTCACAGCTTCGGACAAAGGGTTACGCAGGACTTTATCCACGTAACCAATGTGCGAACGAAACAATCGTTCACGCAATTTGTGCAGCCCAGAAATTGGAGCGATATGCAAGAGGGACTGCCGTAGCCTCGAATCTGAAATCATAACAATTACGTCATGCACCACAAACAACGTAGACTGGACGAGTCTCTATTTCATATGTACTATTTAATAATAATAAAATGATCTTTAATAAATATATACGTTTGATAAATAAATAAATAGAATGAAAAAAAAAAATGAAAAAATTATTTTTAAAATAGAGACTGGACGATTTGATGGGTTTCGTCGTGTAAAGATTCCATCTGGAGGCGTGGTTAGTCTGGACGATTGACATGTTTTTACCTTCGGTCGCAACATTTGTATCAATTTCATTTTAACGCCATACTGTGACGTCTCGGCAGTTACGTCATTCCCATTGTTGAGGTCATGGTAGTAACGTCATTCTCATTTTTGACGTCACATGAACGCATTGCTTCCAGCGTGTGTATATGAACGAACCAATCAAATCCTTTGAGTTGGGGGCGGGGGTCAGAATACAGAGTTTTCATTGGTGACAAAAAATGCACAGTATATTGTGCATTTTTTCTTGCAAAGTTAGCTCCCTTGTGACGTTCCGTCCAGTCCCTGTTTCAAGCATTTCTTAATAGGCAGAGTTACTTCCTCTTGTTTCCCGTTTAAAATACATTATGAAACAGGGGCTGAATCCAGTCTACAAACAACGCTGATTGACGATCTTGGATTGATCAACCTAGACGGACACATTTGACAGTTTTGAATTTCGCGCACTGTGCAGTGCAATAGTGTAAACAGCCAATCAGCGTTGTTCGTAGTGCGTGACGTAATTTGTCCCATCGGTCACAAGTTATATTTTTTAATATATATATGTGTACAATTATACTAATGCACTAGAGATCCTTGTTGAGAGGAATGTGTGAGACTACAAGTATGGCTCTTCGCCATG
>JAVTVY010015258.1:0-67122 GCA_036873755.1 Hanleya hanleyi | reverse complement strand
TCTCTTGTTGTTTATAATTATCGACTGGCTGGTACAATGATTTCCCAGCAAAGATACGCATTCATATTTTCACCTGGTATTGGTTTCTGGTACGGATAACGTTGCCTCCTTTAATACTATCTTAGGAATATATCCTATGACAGACATTTTGACAATATCGTGGGCATCAAGGACAATCTGTAACTTAAACCCTACTTCTACTAGCAAGTACTTCTACTTCTCTAAAATTAAAGTGACCCCAGCTATGCTCGTGTTCTCTTGTTGTTTATAATTATCGACTGGCTGGTACAATGATTTCCCAGCAAAGATACGCATTCATATTTTCACCTGGTATTGGTTTCTGGTACGGATAACGTTGCCTCCTTTAATACTATCTTAGGAATATATCCTATGACAGACATTTTGACAATATCGTGGGCATCAAGGACAATCTGTAACTTAAACCCTACTTCTACTAGGATTATAATCTTGACTGGTGTATTCTGGAAAGTCACTAATCACGCCATGGTGAGAATTCGCCCACACCTGTCAAAACGATGAGCTACTACAATCAGCTCACAATATTGCTTCTTAAAATGAAACTGACAATGCCAGAAAACACTTGAACCTATGGCTCGAATAAATAATGAAAGATACGGATATTTGAACCCACACAATCATTTGTAAAATTTCCAGCAGATTATTCACTGTTATTATATCAAATGGAAATGTATTGAACTTATTTACTAACACGTGGGTGGGAATTGGGACTGTATCATAATGACAATCTTTGAATAGTTCATCCATTTCAGCATACTTTCGGCAACGATAAGGAGAAATCCCTTGAAATCAACACCACGTGATGTCGTCAGCCAATCAGTCGGTGCTGGACGGGTGCTAGGAGCCGTGTGGAAAACGTTTCGGAACATACGACAATTGTTCTCGGATACTGTGTTTAATCACAATAGGTCCGTGATGAGAAAGACTGTACGAAAGAACGGTGTCCACCAGTCCCAATTTGACTGAAACAAGGTCGCATTCCTGTGGATTGAATCTGTACAGTCCCAAAGTCTCAGCTTTCAATTGTCTATGTTTTGGAACATTTGACCCTACAGGAAAGTATTCATCTACCGACGTAACCGCAATTTCGAGACGTTTGCTGTCCTACTTCTTCAAAATTATACTTTACAATCAGCGTTTTATTTGGATTACCTTATTGTGCATTAGCCATGGCACTATGAAATATCTATCAATGAGGCAGGTTGATCATTTGGAATATCAACGACGTCTTGGATAAGAGCGATATGCAAGAGGTGGGAAAAATTGACGATGGCTGGTGATTAAAAAGCAACCATATGACTCTACAGGAAAGAATGCGTCGACACCTAACATCCAAACCCGAGAATGCGGTGGATTCTCGGACGTAGCCTTAGTATCTCAGCCGCGCTTTTATTGCAGCTGTTCATGTGGAGACTATGAAGTATCAACACGGCCCCTAGCACCGGCTTAAGCGGAATTAGATACGCTAGCTCGGGAGCTTTTTTGACCGATCAGCTCAAACAACTCATCCGATGTTAATGGATGAGCATCATGGACGTCTGATGGAGTAAACGCCTTAACATGGGATAACCTGGCAAATGGAAGACACATGGAAAAACTAACCTGTAATGTCCGACGTCGTACGGCTTAAATTTCCCACCAAAACAATCCACCTACATATATTTGTCGAGTGACATGTAAGAGATCGGGTCTCGGAGACTAACAGTCCACCTGCAGAATCCTACCACATACAGGTAATGAATTTGAGCGATATGCAAGAGGTGGGAAAAATTGACGACGTCTGGTGACTAAACATCAACCATATGACACTACATGGAGGCACATCTTCAGAGCACAACAGGTTGATCGAATATAGCAAATCACTATGGCGACCGTACTTGTTACGAGTGGAACCCCCAGTTCGAACTGTTCAACGGTTGAAAGATAGTATAGCACTGGTTGTTGCAGGTTTGATTTTACACTGAAGTGGAAACGGAAAATTGGCACGGGCATAGCAATGGAAATTATGTTATCAAAAGGTACATGCGATTGCCAATTTTAAAGTGTGAGTTAGCGGCAGATGATGACACGTAGTAACGAATAGCCCTGGTCGAGTGTAGCTAGTAATTGGCTCCAACCCTTCAATAAACTGATACAATGTACAGTGACCAATTATATTGCAGGTACGTATATTACACTAGGGTGATACGATATTTATTACATGACCTTTCGGCGTGGAAATATATAGTGATTTATAGCATAAAATATAGTATATTATCCGCGTTCAAGAATATTTATCGTAACCCATATCACCCCCGCTCAATCCTGTTTGTCAAATGTCTTCGCTTTTAGATGTTTTAGGTATTTATTAGGTGATATTCGAGTATTGCCATGATTGCATCGTGGTGGCTACATTAAGATTAGTATTATTAAGGTTATTTACCTCTCACAACATGCACAATAAAACATCACTAATACATCATATGCGATCCCGTATGCTATACATTCTACATCGTTATTCTAGGTAAGATAGCATTTGTGTGAAGTAGCTTTCCCCTTGATAACATAGTGAGTCCTTGTTTGACTTGATCAATATATCATTGTCCAAGGTTACAAACATTTCAACACGGAAAACGTGTGTTATATTATCATCAAAGAGACGTTCGATTACTACGTGTACCTCTTCCTCAATGACGATTTGACACATTGCGTATATTCTTTCTCGTTACTAAAATTCTCATATTTTCCAGTTCCAATATTTTTGGAGAAACCCCAGTTCTGAGCTCCGTAGCACTTCTGTGATTCGTTGATATAACATGTGTTACGTTGGGTTCCAAGAGAAACTTAATATTTCTGCATATTCTACGATACGTAAGATTTGTATCCAACTATTTTAGGGTAGGTCGTGTAGCAACTACTAATGACAAAATTGACGCAATCGCTGCAGTTGTGTCATTAGCAGCTGTCAGGTCGCCAGCTAATGTCAAAACTGCTTCATTATCAAGCGACTCTGCATGCAGTCACCGTTTTTATCGCAAGTTTGCGACATTAGCCGCCGGCTCTGCATGTAGAGCCGACCACTATTGACGCAATAACGACAGTTGGGTCATTAGTGGTTGCTATTGCAAGTATATCAAAGATTTGTGTGATATATTGCCTCAAATAATTACTGAGTGTCCGCCCTTGGATGCAATAGCAAAGATATAAAAATGGACACTAATCACCATTCTTATTCATCACACCAACGCTAAATGCAAGCGCTCTATACCACACGGTCACCACAGAACAAAGAAGAAGTTCGGCGATGTGCCTTGATTTATTCTATCACAGGGGATGTACGTAATCTAGACTCCAAATTGCTTTCATGGAAGCTAAATTGTCAGACTGATTTACAGCGCTTGCATTTACTGCTGGCGATTTTGTCGCGGTCTCGGGTCTCGCAGGGGGCTGGCCCGTCCAGCACAAATATATTGCGCTTTATCAAGAAAAAATAATTGAATATATTTACATTTCTGCATGTTCAAAGCTTATCATTATCTTTACCCCTACCAGGCCTGGGGGTGGGGCAAAATCCCCCCCCCCCCACTACCAAACTTTCTGCGCTATCTCCGGAACGATAAAAAATTTGAGAGCTGAAACTCTGTGACTTTATAGTTTATCATATTTGGGTCATTTTTAGTCTATTTACATAACCCCACGAGCAAAGGTTCATGGGTAAATTAGATGCAACTGAAATTAAGGTAGCAACAGAAGTCAGATTCTCAGGAATATTGTTTGATCACCGATTGCCGTTCTTATCGCATATAAATTGCTTGAAAGCTAAGTGAACAAAAGCTCTTGATTTGTTGAATGTAGTTGCCATCAATAAGTGGGGAGATCAGCAGACGCTTCTCCATTTATATCGATTATTTATTCGGTCTAAGCTTGATTATTGCTCTATTGTTTGCAACGGTGCAAGCAAGTCAAACTTGGCAAAGCTCGATCCAATTCCCCATCAAGGACTAAGAATTTGACTCGGAGCGTTCAGAACATCACATAAAGAAAGCTTATATTTCGAAGCAGATGAATCTTCTTTCGAACTTCGCAGAATTAACTCTATCTGGCTTGGGCTTTTTGGGACGTATCCTGGCCTGGGGAGGGGGGGGGGGGCAAAATGGCCCCCTAATTATTTTTCTTATCCCTTCAGCTAGGGGACTGAAACTTACCATACTATACCCTTGAGTCAAGATCTACCAGAAAATGTAAAAAATTCAAGACGGTCGCTTTGATGATGTCACAGTGACGTCATTTTCAAAAACGGCCTTTTTTCGGTCGGATTTTCCGAATTTTTTATTTATATGCAATTTCTCCGCAAAACTGCACGATAAATTAGTAAATATTAATGTGATGTGAAATAAAATAGTTTTTTCCCACTTTTCGTCGCGAAAAAGCAGAAATTTTGAAGAAATATGACAAAAACATCACTTTTCTGGTACCCCACGTGGGCGCCATCTTGAATTTACTCATGATCCTCTGCTAGGGTGGGTTTGCAAATTGCATATGCAATATGATAACCTATAAAGTCAAGGAGTTTCTGCTCTCGAAATGGAGCCATTTCGCGCACCCCCCCCCCCCAGCCCAGGTAGGTTTAAAATAGCACTGCAATATATCACAAAATTGCGATCTAATCGCTCAAACATCAATAAGTAGATTTGTATATTTTGATTCATTCGTATCCAGCAGTATACATTGCTATCAATAGCATTATATATTTTTATTTTTACAAACAGTTCCATAAACTATATAACTTTTCTGAAAGTATATTGGCAGTTAATGGAATCGTAGGCTTTATTGAAATCAATTAAAGCATCAATGGTGTTCATTTTCCTTTCACTGCCGCTTCGATAATCGAAGTTAGAGATTAATGGTTATGGTGATCTCTTAAAACATCACGCTGGCAACAAAGTATGTGTGAGCTTGCTATATGTCGTCTCTCGATTATGGCCGTTTTATTTCCTTGCACACACAACATTCACGGAATTCAACAAAATTTCTTTGGTTTTGAAATGGCGATAACTAGTGATAGTTTTCCAAGATTTAAACCTCGTCTCATAGTTTCCCAATAAAACGAAATTCCAAGAAAATATAACTGAACATTTCTTTTTCAATTCTGTCGAGGGATTTGAGATTCATTGCCTACAATCATGTGAGAAAAATGCCTGTGAACACCTTTTTTGATCCCCTCAATTCTTATCGAGAATGTTATCATCCGTCGTTGTTGTTTACAGTCATGTTCCTGCAACGGGAGATTCCGAAACAGATGCCACTCTCCGTCACTCCAACACAGATTAATGTATTTGTCATAACCCAGTCACAGGTGCTTAAAGTAGACTTTTTCCCACAAAAAAACCCTCCAAAACATAAGAATGTTGGTGAATGGGACGAGCAACGTGTGAATAATAGATCAATTCGATCATTTCAGATTAAAGATTTTCATAGTTTGTCAGAAAAACGATCTATTTCGCACGTCTAAAACACTAAAGTAATTTCCTTACTCTTCTACTAAACCGGCACGGGACAGTGTCTTACCTGATGGATATTGTTCCTTTGAGCCCTGGTTTACACGACTATCTAGCTCGGGGTTCGCTGCAGAAGTGAACTAACAATCTATAACTCTCAGGACTCTCTGTCGTCTCGTCCCTGATTGGTCCGTTTACAGACAGCGCCAGCAGGGCGATAACTGCAGGGGCGTGATAGCGTTTAGTAAACCCTACATAAGCTCACCCAGCCTACTTCTAATAGTAGCAAAGCTACATTTGGAGGCCCTGCCAAAGCTAACCTAACCAACTAAGGGTGCCCACCCTTGATTATATATTTGCTAAAAGGCGGCACTTACAACAATACCAATATCGCTCACTCGTGAGCTCTTAACCATACATGGCCTGGGCTCTTCGAGACCTGTCCAGGAGGCAGCCCCCCTCCTCTCGTGATTATTTTTTGCATCCTTGAACCAAGACTCTGAATCTTACCCGCTATAGCCATGGATCAATCTCTACCAGTTTATGTATGAAAATTAAAATGTAACCCCTATGACGTCACAGAATAGGTGGTCGTTTTTTAAATCAGCGTTTTTTTCTTCTTCAAAAAAGGCATTTTTGGTGGATTTGTCGCTCAGATTTTTTTGACCTTGTCTCAGTTGACTGTATGGGTGAAACATTGATTCCTTTGATGTGGTGTGAAACTGCAGATCTCCCACCTTGTTTTGTAAAAGAGGATTTGTGTTCTTTCATTGGTATATTTTGGGGTCTTGACGTTTCGCCAAAGTAATGGTGTTTGGAACTGCACTCTAATTTGTACATCAACCTTTTTCGCTAGGGTGGAGTGGTTGGGGCTTTTTACCTGTCCCGTTGATGTGAGTCTTAGTTTTCTGTTGGTTGCGAAAGTGGTCTGGATGCTGGCTCATGCATGGAATGGTCTGGCGATCTGGTGTCTAGTCTTGCGTATATAGGATAGGGTTACTCGGACGTTTGGATCATCTTCTGTGTTAGTTATTTGTCTCTGGTTGGACTGCATACAGTTTTGAAATGGGAAAATAAAGTTCAGTTGAACAGAAGGATTGTGTTTGTTTTGTGAGGATTGAGATGATGGCTATCTTTTGTGGGGAGGAGGGGCTGGTGGTGGGGCAGCATGGCAAAACCATTGTGCATTTTGTGTTTTGTGATAAAAGCACCAAATTTGGCACACAGGTAGACTAATATATTACTAAAAGATCCGGATATTAAGGCATTGGAAATTTGGCCCTTGGTGGCCGTGGCAGCCATCGTACAAAATGGCCGCCAGGGAATATTGCCTCTGTGTGAAAATGCTAAACCCAGAAGTACTAGACGGTTTCAAATGGCGATAATGGGTATGGCAAGCTTCTAGGATAACTTCTTAGGTGATTGCTACTTAGTCATTGCGCCAATCAGGGTTATTTGATCCCTACCATGCGTGGTGGGTGGGTGGGGGGGGGGGAGTGAATTATGGCCACCCCAACCCCATACACTGTATTGCCTATTTCCAGAACGACGAAGTAAAAAAAGGTGATTTGAACCCTACCATGCGTGGCGGAGGGGTGGGGGGAGGGGTGAATTATGGCCACCCCAATCTTATACACTGTATTGCCTATCTCCAGAACGACGACGAATTGAGAGCGTACACTCCATTGCTTGATAGCTTATAATATTGCCGAGAAGATATTATAATTCACATATTATTTACTACTTAATCATGTAGTATTAGAAAATAGGGAAATAAAGAAAATCGGGAAATCGGTTAATAAGGCACTTTTGGTCCATTAAGTCATCGTGACGTCATCAGGTGGATCTCTTGCATCTTTTGCATTTTTTTTATTTGATCATTCTATTATTTCAACAATTTTCTCAGATACATTAATGATAAACATAAAAGCAAAACAAAAACCTGCTACTCACCTCAACACTTTTATGACCATTTTTCATTTTATGTTAAAGCATGACACAAGGATACGGTACGGCAAGATTCAGCGATCTTTTAAACCCAAGAGGTAAGAAATATAATAGCGAAATGCCCCCTCCATAGCTCGCCCAGGTTTGGTAGTATTCATATATGCAGTAATACAAGCGTCTAGTCTTTCATCCAATATTCAGCTGTCGTCCATTAAAGAATTTCCGCGTCCATAATCCAAAGACCTACTTCATATAATAAAACTAGAATCAAATTAATAGGATAAATCATAGTATATATAAAACTAAGCTAATTTCAGGCAAGACAGAATCGGTTAACAGTTTTCAATGATGCCAGCATGACACCGTGATGTTCCAAAAATGTCAAATATTCTTAATCCATATGATATACGTTGTAAAGTCATTATCTAGAGTACGATGCATCCCAGTCACGCTTTGATAATGACGGTTCGTACGAACACTATGAGGATTTTGAAATACATAGGTTCATATGGCTCCTAGCCCCGGGCTAAGCGGAAACACCATTCATGTGAATAACGAGCTTTGTTAGGCTTAGAACATAAGATAGCCAGTAAACGTGTCCCATAACCATGAAGACTGAATGATGGCGAGCATCACCCATGAAACCTATTTTGTCTTGAAATATTTATTAACACATATAATCTACATGTACCTGTAGATTTGTGGGAATGCACAACATCAAGATGGGGCTATACATTCACAAAAACAATATCATTGTGATATGGCTGGCATCATCAAAGTTCCTAAGGCCTTCACTTAACATGTAGATCTGCAGACAATACCAGCACTAAAACGTGGTCTGGAAATGATCTAGTATACTACTCATCAGTTGCCATGGTAATTGCTGATAAGGGATCACTAAAGTCACAACCAGTAACTTCTCATAAGAGATCGCGTTCATTGTTTCAGAGCTGCTCTGGTTTATGGGATCCGGTGCATCTTGCTCTGTGCCTTGACAAAGTATGTGCATGTGTTAGTTCTGTCATCCAGCAGGATAACGAACATCTCGATGGTATGCATACCACTTTCTGGTCATGAACGATGTAGCTGATCTTCCAAACGGGGCTAGGAGCTGGGTTAGATGTTCGGTTGTGTTTTAAAACATAGTTTCTCAGTAAACGGGCTTTGGTCTGATATTTGTGAACTTTGATAGTTGCTCTGACATACGGGGACTTGAATGTTGGATTAGCAGTTTTTTGCGGAGATCTGGCTGAATTTCATTCTTATTTTTCAGGTCGTTGAGAATGACTCTATGGTGGCGGTCGTAGCGGTTGGTTGGATCTGTTTCGATGATGCTGTAGATGCTTTGATCACTGAGAAGGTGTCAACTACGCTGTGGAAGTCAGTGAAGTCAAGGATGGCTGCAGGAGCAATGACTATGGGTTTGTCAATCTGCAGCTCAGTGATGGCATGACATTCACCTAGGGACAAGTTGTCAGTCTGTCGTTGAGCTTCGGAAAGGATTTTTTCAGCTATTTAATGTCTTAGATAGTATACTTTGCCCCCTGTTGTAGACCTTTCTCTGTGTTTATAATGAAATTGTCTGTGGAAATGTTTTGGTTTTGACACGAAGTTTTGATCCTTGGTCAGGAGTTTGAGTGGGTCATCTGTGAGCTGTCTGGGCTGGGATTTACGGCAGTTTCGACGAGATATGGCTGCTTATCTGTGTGCTTTAGATTAAGACTGTCGGAGTTGGTTGTAGAGTGCCAGTTGGACGAGGGATTCAAGCTTATGTTGTTTTGTCACGATAGCCTTGGATCTTTGATGTTGTCTGATCCGTTCTTTTAGTAATATTCTGCTGTCGTTGACGGTGATTCTATGTGCGGCCTTAGACTTCGCAGTCCACAATTCTGAGGCATTTGGGTATAATATCACTCTCTCGTCATCTCATGGTCTCGGCATTTCATAACATGGTCACATGGTTGCTGCTCTTGAGATATTTCTGTTCGATGTTGCTGAGTCGGTGGATGTCTCGGATTGTCGAATCTTCATGGTTTCTCTTAGTGGCACACTCGCTGCAAATGTTTCCTCGATGCATCGTATTTTCCACCGGTCTCATCAATATCTATGATTAACCTGCCATTGATGTTAATGTATCTACTCAAGCTGCCATAAATTTTCCGTGTCATACACAGTTCATACATTGAGTATGTCTTGAACCGTACTTGTCAAGAATAACCAAGGCTTATAATTTTATATTTCTCCCAGAAATTGAGTGGGTCATCTATAAGCTGTTTGAATTGAGATTTACGGCAGATTTGACGAGATATGGCTGCTTATCTGTGTGCCCAGGCCTGGCTGAAGCTGTCTGTGTACGGATAAGCTGGTCGAGCCCCTTCATCTGGTTAAGTTTGATCTTGATGCTCAGGGAAACATTGGCCTTAGATTAAAACTGTCGGAGTTGGTTGTAGAGTGCCAGTTGGATGAGGGATTCAAGCTTATGTTGTTTTGTCACGATGGCGGTGAGCGACATAGCCTTGGACCTTTGATGTTGTCTGATCCGTTCTTTTAGTAATATTCTGCTGTCGTTGACGGTGATTCTATGTGCGGCCTTAGACTTCGCAGTCCACAATTCTGAGGCATTTGGGTATAATATCACGGTCTCGTCATCTCATGGTCTCGGCATCTGATAACATGGTCACATGGTTGCTGCCGTTGAGATATTCTTTTCTATGTTGCTGAGTCGGTGGATGTCTCGGTTTGTCGCATCTTCATGGTGATGACGTATGGTTTTTCTTAGTGGCACACTCGCTGCAAATGTTTCCTCGATGCATCGTATTTCCACCGGTCTCGTCAACATCTACGATTAACCTGCCATTAATCTTAACGTATCTACTCAAATTTTCCGTGTCATACACAGTTCATACATTGTGTATGTCTTGAACCATGCTTCTCAAGAATAACCTAGGCTTATAATTTTATATTTCTCCCAGAAATAGTGTTCTTGTGTTCCAAAACGGAGAAAATTGGGAGCCGAGACTTTGTGACTTTGTATAATTTGGGGTAATTTTGAGCTCATTTGTCTAACAATTCAGACAGTGGTTAATACAAAATGGCGGTGATGTGTGTTTACCAGAAAAGTGAGGTTTTCTTCAACTGTATGCTCTCCTGCGATAAAATATATTTTATCTGACATCAGATAATCAATTACGGTACTAATTTATCATGGAGTCTGGTGATGAAAGTTCTGTAAATAAAAATTTCGAAAAATCGGACCGAAAAGAATGCTTTTTGTGAAGAAATGTTAATGTGGCGTTACCATTTAGACTTTCTTGTATATTTGCTTAATAGTTTTGGTAGAGCGTGATCCAGGAATGTAGTGTTGCAGATTTCGCTGCATAGGCTCAGGCATAAAACAAACTATTTAGGGGAGGGGACAGAATCACCCCAACCCCCATCATTCAAGCTGGGGTACACTGCAAATCGCCCAGGTCAGATAGGTTAAGGTATAATTTCAATCAAAGAAAGCTCCTTTGTGACCCATCTACAGTATGGTGAGATAGTTGGAGTAAACGAATCGTCAATAACAGACTTGGTGCATTCGGATTGACTCGCCCACCATTAAGCAATTTCCATACACAGTTAATTCACTTCGTTCCCTATTTAGCTTTGTCGTGCATCAGCAATATTTGCCACAATATCGTACTAAAAAGACGAGATAACCACAAGTGTTCTGGGGGTGATTATATCTGAATTACGCAGCACTAATTTACCACAGTCTATTCTAAGCATGTTGCAAACAATATTAAACGAACTCTATGATCAGTTATCGAAAAATGTTCAGCCAAACTTTTTTTTTAAATCATCGCCGTTTCTAATCGCAAAGAAAACCGCACCGCATCCACATCAGTGTGATATCAAATATCTCCTATTGATTAGGTTTGATGAAGATTCTTCTGCGGGTAAACATGTATGTGTCTGAGATGATCATTGAATCAGGGTTACATATTGACATCCAATAGCAATTTATTAAACTGACACGGCATATCGGGAGATTAATCCTGCTGAAAGTCTTCGAATGATGGTTGAAAAATGGAGGTCACGTGGTGTACGAAATACACCGAGCTCTCCATGAAGAGGTCTATACCGGTAGCCAGGGGTCACAGCCCCATATCATATGATATATATTTTATTAATGTCTCACTATCTTTTCACAGTATACACAAAAACATTACCTTACACTCTTAAAACGCTGATGTTAGACTTAACATCTAGAGTGTTGGAGGAGAGAAAGCATTTAGAAAGTGTTGTATTTATAACATATAAGTATTAAATGCAACATTTTTAGCTGTTGTATCCAACTTATTCACTTTGTGAATTCAACACTTTCTAGGTGCTTTCCCTCCCCCAACACTCTAGATGCCACTCTTGCAAAGTTCAGCAGTAAATTCGAATCTTGCGTCGATCTACTACTACGAAGCAGGTTTTCGGCACTAGCTCCATCTCAACGTCAGACAAAGTGTGGTATACATCACCGTAAATATAGTTGACCTCAGAAAGTAAATCGTATCGAATGTCTTCGTTCACTTGACAATGTAATAACACATGCAACTTGTCTTCCATGCCACTGTTAGATCATTTTTTTTTCATTTCAACACAAACTCTTCGTATAATTTCTCATCTATCAATTTACTGACAAATCTTTTACCGTATTGAAATTAAATATTGTCAAAATGTGGCCACTCGAGCTGTCAGCTTGCTAACCATTCTGAAGCACATTTTTTTTGTAACCATTATCTGATCAATGATACGCCCATCTGAGCATTCTCTTGCTGATTGCGTTATCATTTAAGTAAGTAAGCTTACACCAAAATACCTCTCGTTCCTATGCTGGATATTACTGATACAGGAAACATCCGATGTATCCCATACTGGCGCTCCAGATGTGATTACTCGCACTACAATTGAATTATACAGCATGATAAAATGTCACAAGGTACACATCATAATTAAGTATCTATATTTAGCAATCACCAAACCTGGGTCACGACTTGCAGATTGGGCCACATATTTTTGTCATTATATTATAAATCCATATGTTCGATAGGTAATAATCCCATATATATATATATATCTGCTTGTCATACAATCGTCTAGTCTTTGTCAGTTACTTGCCGATGGGCGGTGGTTCTCTCCGGTTATTCCGGCTTCTTCCGCCAGCCAAACTGTCTGTCACCATATGAGTGAAACAACCTTGAGTGTGACATTATATTCAGCCGTCGTCCACTATAGAATTTCCGTGTCCATAATCCAAAGACCTAATTCATATAATAGCATTAGAACCGAACTAAAAGTATAAATCATAGTATATATAAAAATATGTATGAAAGAATTATGTCCAATGATGTCAGCAAGACATCGTGATGTTCCAAAAATATCAAATCCGTATCGCTGATCAGTATTCTTAATCCATATGATTTTCGCTGTAAATTCGTTTTATAGAATATGATGTATTTCAGTCACGCCTCGATTGTGGGTGTTGATATGAACACTATAATGATCTTGTAATACATGGGTTCATACGGCCCCTAACTTCGGATTAAGCGAAATTAGTCATAGGTTATGAAACATAACGCCATAGATTATGCACGCTACGCTCGTATTTTGCTATCAACATGCGAAAATTTGACAAACTGAATAAAGGCGTTCGGATTACAAGAGTCTGGTCCGGCATTCATAATTCAGCCGCCGTCGTGCATTAAAGATTATCCGCGTCCATAATCCAAAGGACCTTTTCCATATTCCATATAACAGCATTAGCTACAAATTAAACACACACTGTTGTAAATTACACCGTAAATTCACAGTTAAATGTACTGGCAGAAAAGGTGCCAGTACATTCAACTGTAAAATTACGTTGCACCGTATTTTACAATTACCGTTTTTAACAGGCATTGAACTGTAAAATGTTGCACCGTATTTTATAATTACCGTTTATTGACAGGTATTCAACTGTAAAATTTGGGTAGCCCTGTAATTTACAATTACCGTTGTTTTAACATTCTTTAAACAATACAATTATGTGGCACCATTGTCTACAATTATCGGTTCCGCGGTAACGTAGGTCACTGGCAGGCCGGAATGGCCATTGCTCTTCGTGTTTACAAATGCGATCATCATAAGCTTCGTAACTAATCACGAACGAATCTGTGCAATTATTACACGAATAGTAGGATACAGCTCCAAGTCAGATAAAACCCATCTTCGCATATGCAAGTCGAACACTAAATTACGGAACGTTAGTGTGGTATATAGCTTGAAATGTGAAGATGGATAAAACCAAAACCATTCCGTACTGTAGACCGAAAATTAAAGTTAGTCGCTGGTCCGTCCCAGCGCGTGTTCTGATAATGCTTTGAATGTTGTATCGTACAACGCAGGTGTCGGATGTTTCCTGCAACTGAGCGTTTCGTGTGCAAAGATATCAACTTCCTTTCAGAGAAAACAAGAATTTTATGTTCCGTGTGTGCGCAGTTTACCCATTGCAGTTGATGTCATCTGAAATATCACAGTTCAATTTACAGATTAATGTGTTTACGATTGAATGTACTGTAAACTCCAACATACATTTACTGTGAAACAACGGTAATTTATAACAGTGCAGATAATCATACCATGTATAAGAGAGAAGCTGTCAAAAGTTATAGCCCTGTTTTATAAGTTTCTGCAATAATGTTTTGTGACGTTGATTGAAATCGTCCCATTCAAGACAGCAGCAAATGCTACTAGGCGCGATATGTATGGGTCATATGCAGGTTCCAGTGAAATATATTACTGTCCAGATAGGGATAGCTTACAATGTCGAAATTGTAATCATCTCTTTACTCGTAAAGTCGACTAAAGAGAAGGTCCGCTTCATTGTTATATAGATAGAGGTCTAAATGTGTTGTAGTTACTTCGAATCCAGTGACGGGGGATATATCTCCTTCACTGCGTCATTCATCTAGCTGTTATCAAGGGCAAACAGATCGTCTATATATTGGTAAATGAGAAAGAACAGGCTTTGAAAGGATCTGTTTTTGAAAATACCTGCATATAGTCGTATTCATAAGAGAACAGGTATGGGTCGACAGAAATTTTGAAGAAATATGACGAAAAAATCACTTTTCTGGTACCCCACGTTGTCGCCATCTTGAATTTGCTCATGATCCTTTGCTTGGGGGTCATGCAAATAGGCGCAAAATGACCCCAATATGATAAACTATAAAGTCACGGAGTTTCAGTTCTCCATTTTTTGTTGTTCCGGAGATAGCGCAGAAAGTTTTGTTGGGGGGCATTGTCCCCCGCCCCCCAGGCCAGGTAGGGCTAAGGAAGTCTCTAAAGGCTGTGAAACTACTCAGTCGCTTTTCGGTTTAGACATTTAGCTTCAAGTGGCTCTCTTATGTGCGTTGGGCGGGGGGGGGCGGTGATTCTTTCGCCACCCATTTTCATTGAAAATATTGCATGACAAAATTAGATAATAGATGGATTTCCTTAATCTGCTAGGCAGAGAAGTTTTCGTGTAACGCCAGCATCAAAGCAACAATGACCGACAAAGTAGCTTAGCTTTAAACAGAGGATTGGACAGTGGTTGAATACTTATCTTCCATCTTTGTTTTGTCCTGTCAAAGAATACCGGATGAAAACATAAGAAATATCTATCTTTTGTCATCTGATGCGAAGCAAAATAGCTTCACGCCCACCTTCATCCGTAGAAAAGAAACAACTTTTGAAGAAGAATTACGAAAACATCACTTTTCGGGTACCTCATGTGGCCGTCATTGTGAATTTTCCAATGATTCTCTAGTCGTATGTCAATATGCTCAGAAAAGTCCCAAGTTAAACATCCAGAAAACTTTGTAGCTATCTCTTTCTCTCCGTCTCAGAGCGCGAGAGAAAGACGGCCAGGAAGAGTTAATAGACATCCTATCATCACAATCCCGCGATCTACGTAATTGCAGTTGTTTCAGATGATCAGTAAAGACAGAATCCTTACATTGTCTTTCTGGATAATTTTTTTTTTGAATCGTCTATCCAACAAAGAGGGTGTTATATAATTCGTAGCCGCCAAGTTCAATTAGTCCATAGATTCTATTGTAATCATATTGATGGCACGCAATGCTAAAAATGGGTTCGACACATAACGGTGTAATAACAGCGTTGCTCGTGATTTCTGAATTAGGTTCTTTGATTTTTTTTTATATCATTTTAGTCTCCGTAGTAATATAGAATATTGACTGAAATTGGCAGATATTGGTTAGAGGTAAACAGCCAAGGACGCGTGTTTGTACACCAGCAATGCAAACATATATGTATACAAATTTATAGCTATATCGGACAGTTTTGGACAGGTTTCGACCATACTCTTTTCGTCTTTCTCAAGTTAACACAATGGACGTGTCAGTTACATAAGTTTACAACAAGTACCTGCAAAAAGGGTCTATCACAAAATTGACCGTATTGCATGTTCATTCACATCCAGCAAGAACTTGCCAGATACAAATTTACAATGGTTATAATACTATGTTAGAGGACGTGTTTTATTACTATAGTATCGTAAATATGGTAACGAATGAAACAGAACCCTTCATTAAGCATCAAACTGTGACAACAGCCAGACTGGAAATATTTCGGGTTTCAAGGATTTGATTTTTTCCTGTGATGTAGAAAGGTGATGCCGAATGAGTATTGCATTTTGTAACAGCTCAGTTGTCGTTTTTTTTAGATCCCTGCTAATTCTGGATCCGTCAAGATAACGATTGTCCCGTGGCCCATGGTGAATGCATTGCAGTGACATAATCTCACTCTTGTTACAGGACAGCGATATCTTTACCTAATTACCGGTAACAATACGACAAACTAATATAACCGGGTTATATTAGTCCAAGTTTACCTAAGTCATGTTTTACGACGAGGGAAGATGAGGGACGATTTTGGTTGAATTACGTGAATATTTATCCATCAAAAACTATCTGTCGCAAAGAAGCATTGCTTATGGAAAGTACATGTAGACTAATAACTGATAAACACCTCATTATCAACATCTTATGTGGATTGAAAACGACCAGCAATACTATAAATAATGACGCGACATCAGCCTACATGACAATCAAATGTAATCTTGTGAGAGCCATAATACATGAAATTATCTTTGTTGTTTCGAATTTCATATTGAAAAAGAAATGAGGAAAAGCATTCAAACAAAACAGCTTTTGTACAAAAATAACTTGTGATTCTATATATTCTGATTATACGCCAGCTTGAGGTTTGTGCTAATATATCTCGTAAATATGTATCTTGATATTGGACTCAAAAATTGTGACGGACGACGGCTAGCTACTGAACAACGGATTCGAGACCAACTGTGTAATGAAACAAATATTGACTTCATTTTGTTTCAGTTTCAGCAATAAAAAAGCAACCGACGGACAGAAAGACGAGGCTCCTTTAACCCTATCTGGCCTGGGTTTTTTTGAGACCTGTCCAGACATGGGGGGGGGGGGGGATTATGCCCATCCCAACCAAACTTTTAACTACAGCTTCGGAACAAAAATAACAAGAGACCTGAAACTTTTCGACTTTCCGCGACTCTCATTGGCGTCATTTTGAGACCATTTGAATTATCCTAGGGGCAAAGGTCCATCGGAAAATTGAAAATGTAGGCGAAGAGGTGTCCTGAGAAAAACGTGTATTTGCTGTCCAATTTGCGCAATGTTCTTGTCTAGAATGTCATAAAAATAATTTATTTTGCCCAAACCCTCTTATTCTCTATCGAATTAATTAGTTTTGGGGAGAAAATATGAAAAAAGATCGAAAAATCGATACAAAGGGTTGTACTGTGATGTTATCATGGCGGCCATGTTAGATTCTTCTCATTTTCTTGCAGAGATTGACCCAAACGTATATTGAAAGTTTCAGCACTCTACCCCAACGGTAGGTGCTGTGTTCAATCCCAGCTTAGTCTTACCAATGACTTGAAAAATGGAACTTGTTGCTTCCTCGATTAAGCTCAGCATTAAGAATATAGAACAACGAATGATTGGCTCGGTGTCAGTATAATGTGACTGAGTGGGATGTCATGTCTGCCTATACGGTATCGTCTTTCAGTGGGACAGCACTATAAAGACGGCAACAGGCACCCCTCCTCCCTCTCCCCTTCCTTCCCCGTCGTGATATAGCTGAAAAATGTTGAAATCGACGTTAAACCCTATTCACTCACTCACTCACTCTACCCCAACGGGTAACGAAAATAAATAGGGAAAAGAAATGCCCTCCCCCATAGGCTGGGACAGACCACATATCGTATATAATGTATGTCTGATTTTCCCGAGGATACCTCACACATATTGTGGAAATGCATCAAGAGAGTATATGTATGAAGATGTGTTGATCGCTACACTGCATGCTACATCTAAGTGCGACCAGTGTCCATCGTACAGGTCCCACGAGGAAATGCACAAGGATATCCAATCCATTCCAACATTTGCTTATACCGGCTATGTAGTCGCATACATGCCGAGACTCTAAATGCATAACGCGTGTGTCTTGGCATGTGGACACCGTTTTGCACATCATTAATGTGGTTTTCATTGGAGTCAGAAATCATTAAATGTTTATTGACGGAAGTTCCTGTGGGAGGAAAGCAGCTGTCAGTTCCAAGAATCTGACAAGAACTAAGCCTTCAATTGTCGTCATTCGGATCGTGCATCTGAAAGCATTTCGTCGATATTTACCATCATATGGCTCTCTTATAGAGGTAAACTCAATTGGATTTGAGATTTCCCTTACTCCTAAACATAGTCGACAATCATAGAATACTGTTGACCTTGCACGATCACAGGCTATGTCCTGTTAGTCTTACCAGACACGAAGGTAATATTACATCAAAGTCATTAATTTTCATCCACTGTAATTGATTGATGGCGTCACCGAGTATATCGACTGAAGTGGAACTGAGAATACGAGCTAATTTCTGACTCTGAACGAAACTAAACGCAATCTCTTCGCTACGCAACGATAAATAATTGGTGGCGTGTTTAATAATGAGGATGAATAATGAAATAAAGGATAAAAAGGGATCCGAATAGCCCAGAAATCATGACATCTTGGTAACCATCGTAGTAAAGGCTTCTAGTTCATAATTCAGTGTTTAATTAGCCGCGTTATACTTGACGGAAGAATGTGACGATTTTAATCAACGTCACAAAACATTGTTGCAGAAACTTATAAAACAGGGCTGCACCATCAAGCGCCTCCACTCAAAGTTTCTCAAATTTGGCGATACATATCGCATGCTGATAGCAAAATACGAGCGTAGCGTGCAAGATCTATGGCGTTACGTTTCGTAACTTGTGTCTAATTCCGCTTAACCCGGGGCTAGGGGCCGTATGAACCTAGTACTTCAAGATCCTCATGGTACTCATATGAACAGTCACAATCAAAACGTGACTGAGATACATCATTCTTTAGATGGCTTTACAACGAATATTATGGATTAAGAATACTGATCAGCGATACGGATTTGATATTTTTGGAGCATCATGATGTCTTGCCGGCATCATTGAAAACTGTTGACCGCTTCTCTCTTGCAGGAAACAAGCCTATGTTTATGTATACTATGATTGTCTTTTTGAATACTGTCATATGGAATATGGAATAGGTCTTTGGATTATGGACGCGGATATTCTCTAATGGACGACGGCTGAATTATGAATGACGGACCAGACGCTTGTAATAATGAAATGAAGTGCCGCTATTTCTTCATCTTCTAGAAATATATTTTCGCTGATCAGTGTTCATTTATACTGGAGAAGGTTATTTGAAAAGGACACGTCCATCGTTGTCAGATTCCTATGGTGTTCTATTTGTGCCAAGTTTCCGTCGCCTTTTCAAAACGCGACGTCGCCTTTTGAAACGCGACGTCGCCTTTTGAAACGCGACGTCGCCTTTTGAAACGCGACGTCGCGTTTTTAAAACACGACGTCGCCTTTTGGAAAACACGACGTCGCCTTTTGGAAAACACGACGTCGCCTTTTAAAACGCGACGTCGCGTTTCTTTCCTATGTTTTTGCATTGTAAAACTCGACACAACGGAACTCGACGTCGCGTTTTCAAAAGGCGACGTCGTATTTCACCCACGTCTTGTTTGGCAATGTTAAAAGATAGGAAAGAAACGCGACGTCGTGTTTTTTAAAAGGCGACGTCGCGTTTTCAAAAGGCGACGTCGCGTTTCAAAACGCGTCGCCTTTTGAAACGCGACGTCGCCTTTCGAAACGCGACGTCGCCTTTTGAAACGCGACGTCGCCTTTCGAAACGCGACGTCGCCTTTCGAAACGCGACGTCGCCTTTCGAAACGCGACGTCGTGTTTTGATAGTAGAACTGCGCATGTCTAGGGATCATTTATTTTCAAGAAATTGTGTTGTGACTATAGATACAATGCTTTAGTTAGACAAGACAAATGACATACATGTAGATATATGTAGAAGACTGTGTAAATGAAATGTGTGGTAGGAAACTTCGCTGTGCTTATATCCGTCTCAGAAATTAGGTCATGTATATCCATTGAGTATACGCATCCATCAAGACAAGAACAAGCTGACATTATTAGTGCGCATAATGCATGTATTTAGACAATGTTTCCTCATTAGCTTTCAGTTACTTGTACAGCGACCAACTAATTTTTTTTCAAGATAATCATCCTGTCCGTCCTCTAAACGTTTGTCAGGCTTTATTATTTTTATATTATTCACATTGTATCATTAATCTTGGGTGTAAAACTCGGCTGGCAGTGTCGTTTATTACTTGACTTTAAATTGCCATTTCACTATGCATTCAGTTATAGCACAATGCACTCATGGACTCACTAAGTGGAAGCTGTGCCGTTAGTGTCACCCATAGAGGACATTTAAATGTTGATTGATTAATTTATTTCAACTGGGTTAAAACGGTCCTCGCTGAAAACAGTTTCTACCTAGACCAACACATTTTCACTTGGCTGTAAATCTTTCACCACCAGGTGTAAAAATGGAAGCTGGATTGATCTGCATGGGTGGAAAAAGGTGCTTCTCAGGTTAATGATATTAAAAGTGACTTACCAAGTTGAGTAATACGTTATTGAATTTGAGCTTTGAACCCTTTGAATAGTTATTTATACGCTATGTAGCGGTTTTAAAATAATTGGGCACTCTATCGCAAAAAAAACAAATTCTCTTAGTTCAGATAGGTCAATGCTACCACCACCTATTTTTATCAAAAATAGGAAAATAAGCGTGTAACCATTCCCGGAGACGCCGCCACAAATTTAGGTTCGTTTATTCCAATCTCAGTTAAGAGTTTCTGCCCTTATTGCTTCGCTCTCCTATCAAAGTCCAGTTTCACGATAACGGTGACAACCTTGTAACCCACAGTTTTGCTGATAGAATTGGAACCCTCTACTATTGTGATTGTCTTATAATTCTCTGAGATGGTCAAGCGGATAGCTCTGGCTCACTAATAACAAATGCTCCCTAAACCTGCACATGCGCAGTTGAAAGACCAAAATGCGACGTCGCGTTTCAAAACGCGACGTCGCGTTTCGAAAGGCGACGTCGCGTTTCGAAAGGCGACGTCGCGTTTCGAAAGGCGACGTCGCGTTTCGAAAGGCGACGTCGCGTTTCAAAAGGCGACGTCGCCTTTCGAAAGGCGACGTCGCGTTTCGAAAGGCGACGTCGCGTTTTGAAACGCGACGTCGCCTTTTGAAAACGCGACGTCGCCTTTTAAAAAACACGACGTCGCGTTTTAAAACGCGACGTCGCGTTTCTTTCCTATCTTTTAACATTGCCAAACAAGACGTGGGTGAAACACGACGTCGCCTTTTGAAAACGCGACGTCGAGTTCCGTTGTGTCGAGTTTTACAATGCAAAAACATAGGAAAGAAACGCGACGTCGCGTTTTAAAAGGCGACGTCGTGTTTTCCAAAAGGCGACGTCGTGTTTTAAAAACGCGACGTCGCGTTTCGAAACACGACGTCGCGTTTCAAAAGGCGACGTCGCGTTTCAAAAGGCGACGTCGCGTTTTGAAAAGACGACGGAAACTTGGCACAAATAGAACACCATAGATTCCGTTAACATGGATATTTGTCGTCTGGGAATTGGAAAAACAGAGGAGTTAGCTGTTTTAATTATACTGTTCTTTCGTAAAGTCTTGGATCTTACGTATTCCTCTTATCGTTTGAATGTTCCCGTGTTGGACATTTTCTTGAAAACAGATAATGTCAACGGATGTATTGCCCGGATAACTCAAATAACGATTGACGTCATCGTTGGCCATAGAGACCTGCGTCACCCACATATATCCGCACATTGGCTATCGTAGTTATTGTACACTGTGGCATCTCTTCAGAATATTGCAATCTTTTTCATAGCAGTTATCATACACACCAGAGTCACTTTAAATGATGTATGCGTTTCACGCGCAGGAAGAAGACTTGCCATGAAAACAGATTTCTAAAACCATACATGTTCATCTATTGATGTCATGGAACAAATTATGTCATGAAATAGCTCGGATTGTAGAAGCGATTTAGTTTCGACATTATTTATCTCTTTCAATGAAGTAAAGTTTGCCTTGACGTAAAAGTTTACTTTGATTATCAAATCTTGAGACTTTCCCCGAGAACGCTTTACGTTCTGACGCTGTACCCAGCGAAGACATATAGCGCAAGTTATATCTTATCATGCTCGCCATCTTGGTCGCAAAGCACCATTGACGTTTTGAGGTCTAAAATTATAATCAGGACTTGACTTCCGCTGAAATTTGATTGGTCATTACACCTGACTGGGCGAGAAATTGAATATACTAACGAACTTTTAAACTGTTAAAAGGGAAACAATCTGGGCCAGTTTGGTTGCCCACGACCATATTTCCTGTGGTTATGTCGGGCGGAATGACGTAATTTCTGTCAGCCGTATCTCGCAAAAAAATGGCGGCGAATGTATGCTGATTTCTATTTCTATAGGAAAACAGACTTCCCAAGTTGTGCGCAGTCGATTTACTACACATTAGCTGTTTTTAGTTGTTTGTGATATGTTGGTGACGAGGGATAAATCATGTACAGACCATATTCACAGGCTGCGGCTTTGAGGGGAGAAAGGTAAGCGACATAGCGTCATAAAGGTTCTTAAAATTGACAACGTTTGGCTACTGAAAGCACCTCACATTCAGACCCGAGAATGCGGTGGATTTTCGGAAGTAACCTTAGCAGCTCAGCCGCACTTTTACCGCAGATGTTCATGTGGAGACTATAGGTACCAACATGGTCCCAATTGCTGGCTTAACCCTACCTGGCCTGGGGGGGTGGGGGCATTATGGCCCCCCTACCAAACTTTCTGCGCTATCTCTGGAACGACAAAACATGGAGAGCTGACACTTCGTGACTTCATAGTTCATCGTATTGGGGTCATTTTGAGCCTATTTGCATAACCTCCCGAGCAGAGGATCATGGGTAAATCTAAGATGGCGGCCACGTGGGGTCCCAGAAAAGTGATGTTTTGTCATATTTCTTCAAAATTTCCTCAATGAAAAGTGGGCAAAAGCTATTTTATTTCACATTACATTAATATTTACTAATTTATCATGCAGTTTTTGCGGAGAAATTGCAAAAATAAAAATTTCGAAAAATCTGACCGAAAAATCGACCAAAAAATGCCGTTTTTGAAAATGACGTCACTGTGACGTCATCAAAGCGGCCATCTTGGATTTGTTTACATTTTCTGATAGAGCTTGACCCAAAGGTATAATAGTGTGATAAGTTTCAGCTCCCTAGCTCAAGGGATAAGACAGACAAATAACTCATCTGATGTTAGTGGATGAGCACGGAGGAATTCTGATGGAGTAATCGCCTCAACATGGGGAAAACCCGGTAAATACGAATACCCAGAAAAACTAACTTAAAAGACCAACCGCCCTTCTTCGCTTACTTTATTTTCAATGAAATATTGTCGCGATTTCCTCATAATAAAATAGTAATACAATTGAACAGTATCAGATGTGTTCTGCGCCATATTACACACCTTTCTCCCCTAGAGCTTTGAATATTTGAAATCGACGAAAAACGGTCAAACTGAAAATTTCAACAACTAGACACCCACTTGTTGTTTTCTGTTCGAACTAAAGTTCTGGGTACATTAACACACAATGACAGACCATCATCGCACAGTGTTCTACACGGTGAGAGATGGAGCTGTTAAGCAGGCTAATAAAAGTTTGGTTTGGGGCTCTCAGAAATATACTAAATTAGTTTAAGTTGATATGTATGCACGCTCCCTCCGTGTTGCCGAGACATTAACTTTCTAAGTTTTCATTTAATGCCTGGATCAACTGTTGCTAGCTGTCAAACGTAATAGGTCTTTCGATTATTGACAGGGAAATTGTTTACTGGAAAGCGCATCGCCTACTGCTATATTTCGACTCAACCGTTTTTCATCAATCGCTAAATTAAGACTGACCAATCCACCCGCTACTTTGACCAAACAGCTTGGGAACCATCAGCTTTTCATGTCATCAACATTAACTTCAAAATCTGGAAAGACATTTTGTGCGTACGGAGGAGTGAGCTGTTAAACTGTTCTTTAATAAAATCTTGAATCTTACATATTCCGTCTATCGTTTGAATGTTTCCGTGTAGGACATTTCCTGGAAAACAGATAATGTCAACAGATGTATTACCTGGATGACTTAATTAAAGATTGACGTCATCGTTGGCCATAAAGGCCTGCATCACCCACATATATCCGCTCATTGACTATATTCCTTATTTTACATTATGATCTCTGTTATATACTGCAGCTGTTTTCATAGCGGTTATCATAAATACCAGTGTCATCTTTAGTGAACCGATGTATTCTTCTAGCGTACATGAAAAATACTTGTCATGGATGAAGATCGCTAGATACGTACACATTAATCTCTTTATGTCATGGAACGAAATGGTCAAATGTGTGAAGTGAGACGCATCCAGGCATAGCCCATCGACGGTAGCGGTCGAGTAGGCCTACGGACATCACTCTCGTCATTCAAGCAAGGCGATGCCCATATTGGTGATTTACTAAGAAAAGAACCGGTCCCGATGTGTATTCCATACCATGAAGATCTCACGATGAAACATATTCTCATAGACTGCATAGACTTTAAGATTGTAAGAGATACTTTTTATCGATCAGCTACACTGGAAGATCATTTTAGCCGAGTAAAAGAAGATTATTTCGATTATTTGAGAGAGATCGGTTTGCTGTACAAATTTTAATGTATGTTCCTGTTTTAATGCATTAGTTTACTAAGTTAGTGGTTTGAATACTTAGAATTTTGTTTGATCGGGGCTATGTAGCTGAAATATTGTTGAACGCGACGTTAAATCTGAATTCTCTCTCTCTTTCGGCCTGGGCTTTTGGGGACCTGTTCAGACCGGGCTGAAGGAGGGACATTTCTTACCTATCAAGCTGGAGAGCTGAAACTTACCATTTTATATTCTTGGGACAAACTCTGCCAGAGAATTTCAAATAAATCGTTGACGTCGCCATGATGTCATTTTCAGAAAAGGCATTTTTCAGTCGATTTCTCGGGCAGATTTTTCGAAGTTTATCTTTATGTAATTTCTTCGTAAAAACTCCATGATAGATTGGTAAATAATAATCTGATGTGAGATAAAATAGTTTTCCCCCACCTTTCCTCGGGAAAAAGCAGGAATTGTGAAGAAGACTAAATCCGTCAATGTATAGTGAGGGGGGTTGATAAAGATCAAGGCTTCCTTCGACCACATTGAGTCAGCATTAAGGTTTCTGTGCTGCCAAAGTATTATGTGAGGGTTGATAATGGTCTAGGCTACCTCCGACCACAATGTATCAGTAGTAAGGTTCATTTGCTGCTATTATTAGCGGGTCGACAATGTTCGAGGCTACCTTCAACTGCAATGTACCAGTAGTATTGTTCCTTTGGGTCTCACTGCATTATGACAGGGCTCATAAACATCTAGGCTACCCCCAACCACAATGTCTCAGTAGTAATGTTCCTTTGCTGGTAATGTATTATGAGGGGTAGATAAAGATCTCGGCTACCTCCAACCACAATGTATCAGTAGTAATGTTCCTTTGCTGCTAATGTATTATGAGGGGTAGATAAAGATCTCGGCTACCTCCAACCACAATGTATCAGTAGTAATGTTCCTTTGCTGCTAATGTATTATGAGGGGTAGATAAAAACCTCCAACCATAATGTATCAGTAGTAATGTTCCTTTACTGCTAATGTATTATGAGGAGTAGATGAAGATCTCGGCTACCTCCAACCACAATGTATCAGTAGTAATGTTCCTTTGCTGCTAATGTATTATGAGGGGATAGATAAAGATCTAGGCTACCTCCAACCACAATGTCTCAGTAGTAATGTTTCTTTAGTGCTAATGTAGGGACGATATGAAATGGAGACATGAAAAGGGCGAGTGCGAGTACATAGAATTTAACGTCGCTTTCAACAATATTTCAGCTATATCAAGACGAACCAACTAAGCACCACCCAGCCCAGTTGTGTTCCTGCTACTTCAAAGAAGCATGGAATCATCCACCGTCCATCCACCCTGTATAACACTGAGGACAGCGAACAAGACACAGACAGGGCGCTTACATGGTGCAATAAAGACAAGTGATATTACAGTGTTAGACATAACATTATCAAGTTCCTGTTGCTTCTCAGCAAAATGCATTGAAGCAACAGGAACCTGAACCCACCCAACCACCCACGACATGAAACGGGTACACAAGGGATGCTGTCATCGTTTGTGATATGTACATGTACTTCATGTAACTTCTATCAATTCAGACAAATTTAGTCTCCGGAACAAAGATTTGAATACCAAACTCAACGCAACTTTACCGTATGCGAAAGGTGGTCTCATAGTTATAAATCTTTGGAACCAATCCAGCATATGGCATGGGCGTTATTTGGCATAGTAATTAGCAGAAAAATTGTATTCCCATCTAATTTCAGTTCGTTGTTTAAGTCACTGGAAGTTTAAATAATTGAAAGTATTATGATCGAATAAACTGTCAGATGACCTAAAACAAGGCAAGATAATAAAATTCAAAATGAAACTTCCTAAGATGTACAGTAAAATAATCTCCCCAGTTGGAGAACGATCGGGCAATATCATCTTAAGCAGACTACGGATCGACTGCAGTTCTCGAAAGGGGACCTATTTCATTACATTACTGATGCATGCAGTTGCACCTGTGGCCATGGAGACGAAATCACTGCTCACTATCTAGTAGAATGCCCAACTTATGCTATTCAATGCCGTTCAAGGCTAGATAATATAAAAATGCAGGCTATTGCGACGATCCATCTGTATCACTAATACTATACAAAGCCCATTTGATTAACAGTGCAACAAACGACTTGATTGCCGCATACTCTGAAACAGTTTCAACCCTACCAGGCCTGCGGGGGGGGGGTGGGCGCATTATGGCGCCTCCACCAAATTTTTTACCCTATTTTCAGAACGACAATAAAATGGAGAGCTGGCACTTCGTAACTTTGTAGTTTATCAAACTGGAGTCAGTTTGGGCCTATTTGCATACCCCTCTGAAATGTGGGGTTCCTGAAAAGTGATGTTTTCGTCATTTTACTTCGAGATTCCTGCTTTTCTATGAGGAAAAGTGGGCAAACTATTTTATTTCATGTCAGATTATTATTTACTAATCTATTATCCAGTTTTTGCGTAGAAATCACTGAAATAAAAAAAAAAAAAAAATTCTGACCAAAAAATCGACAATAAAATGTCTTTATTTGAAAATGACGTCACTATGACCAGATATGCAGATCCCAGGCCGGATAAGATTGATGTCTATATTCTTCCTCCTTCGATCCTATGCTGTTCCTTTCGCCTGCCCCTTTGTCATGTTTGTCCTGCAAAGCGTATCCCAGCGTGACCTACTAGCATACTCTGGACGACCAATCATCTCCTACATGCCGGTATCATTTCTATAATGCAATCATTTTGTATTGTTACGTAACCATTTAGTGCAAATCATTGCTGACATCTAAAAGGTATTGTTTTCTTCATATATTTACCTCATCCCGTCTTGTACATATTTATCTGATTGTAAATGTATTTCATGAAATTTTTTGAATCACGTGATGAACCTTGAGTTTAAAGTGTTTCGCGTGAAACAAATAAATTACGTTTGATCCCAAGCATTACCAGAGGGCTGAAAAAGATCTAGGTAACTTCCGACAACAATTTACCAGTAGTAATGTTCCTTTACAGCTAATGTATTTGAAAGGGCTGATAAAGATCTAAGCTACCTCCGACCACAATATCTCAGTAGTAATGTTCCTTTACTGCCATCATATTATAGAGGCTTGATAAAGATCTGGGCTACCTCCGGCTATTTTGTCTAGGTAGTAATATTCCTTTGCTGCCAACGTATTATGAGAGGGTTGATAAAGATCTAGGCTACCTCTGACCACAATGTATCAGTAGAGATGTTCTTTTACTGACAACGTATTATGAGGAAGTTAGTAAAGATTTAGGCTACCTCCGACCACAATGTCTCACTAGTAATGATCCTTTGCTGTCAACCTGTTGTGAGAGGTTTAATTAAGATCTAGGTTACCTCCAACAACAATGTCTCAGCAGTAATGTTATTTTGCTGCTAATGCATTATGAGAGAGTAAATAAAGATCTAGGCTACCTCCAACCACAATGTATCAGTAATGTTCCTTTACTGCTAATGTGGGTACCATATGAAATGGAGACGACGCGAAACGCGTATACAATGGATGTTGTCATCGTTTGTGACATATGTTCCTTGAAAAACCGAGATAATTTCTATCAAGTCAGACAAATTTAATCTCCGAAACAAAGATTTAAATACAAAACAACTTTACTGTATGCGCCTTTGGGGAATGCGCCTTTGGTTCCCCCAAAGGCGCATACAGTAAAGTTAATTTGTACATGTATTTAAATCATTAGGTGATTTTCATAGTTATGAATCGTTGGAACCAATCCAGCAATTCACAGTAATTATCAGGAAGAATGTATTGGCAATAAGAGAATGTTTGTTGACTTCCCATCTAATTTCAATTCGTTGTTTAAATTACTGAAAACTGAATAAATGAAATACCCGATAGCTTATCCCATGTTGCATTATTTCCATTAATCGGAAAATATGCATGTGGATGATACGAAACCGTAACTACAGTGTACCCTATGTATACCGACCCTACTTGGGACCAGCTTCGGTTTTGACAGCGTTCTGGTTTATCAAGGCTCGAACCTACTTTAAATCTAAGTGCTGGAACCATGGACCATTGCGATATATAACGGGTTGGTTGGTTTACACAGGTGTCGGTATCTACATGTTTCGTTGTATTTACAATTTAAATAAATGAAGTTGGGAACATAAAAAGCTGTTCATGTGTGGATATGTCTGTTGATATGATGACATATAATAATAGCATTCTGCAGTAAGGAGTAACACAAATTCTGAATAATATTGCACTTATCATGTTACCTTGACCCCAATATATCGTTGACCTGTCCATCGCTATAGGATGTTTCGTGAGGCAGTCTTTGTTCATTCTCTTATGCGGTTTAACGATCAAACAAAATCACGTCTTTAATTAACAGTTTTTCACAACAATAAAAAATCATCTAAAAGTAGGAATAACAGTTGTGTACTGCGAGGAGAGCCCGTGTAAAGTGTACGAAAGTCTGGGATTCTCCACATACATGTATATTATCGAGTACAAATAAAGATTCCCTTTGGGATGTCAACGGATGCATACACCGGAAGGCTCACATTATCCTGGACGTCATCGGTGGTCGTAAAGGCCTGCGTCACCCACGCATATCCTTCCAAGACCTCGCCTTTCTAATTTATGATATCACTGATAGATCGAGTATTCCCCAAACGGGTGTTTATAAAACGAAGACCGAAGACCGAAGACCCAAAAACGAAGACCTTTCACCAAAAGAGCCCCTCAAGTGGGTCTTCCATCTTCGGTCTTCGTTTTATCAATGGCCCTATCAAACAACATGGGCGTTTATAAAACGAAGACCCTGACATTTTTCGGCCGGGGTATGGCTGTGAGGGCCCAGGGGTGAGGGGATGCAGTAATCAAGATCCGCCGAGAAATTTGGTCCGCTTTTAATGCCCAAAGCGGACGATAATTCCCGATCGATTATAACTCGATAATAACGTCCGCCCTGGGCATTGCTGCATACAGGGTCTTCCATCTTCGGTCTTCGTTTTATCAATGGCCCTATCAAAACACATGGGCGTTTATAAAACGAAGACCCTGACATTTTTCTGCCGGGATAGGGCTGTGAAAGCCCAGGGGTGAGGGGATGCAGTAATCAAGGTCCGCCGGGAAATTTGGTCCGCTTTTAATGCCCAGAGCGGACGATAATTCCCGATCGATTATAACTCGATAATAACGTCCGCCCTGGGCATAGCTGCATATAGGGTCTTCCATCTTCGGTCTTCGTTTTATCAATGGCCCTATCAAAATACATGGGCGTTTATAAAACGAAGACCCTGGCATTTGTCGGCCGGGGTAGGGCTGCGAGGGCCCAGGGGTGAGGGGATGCAGTAATCAAGGTCCGCCGGGATATTTGGTCTGCTTTTAATGCCCAGAGCGGACGATAATTCCCGATCGATTATAACTCGATAATAACGTCCGCCCTGGGCATTGCTGCATACAGGGTCTTCCATCTTCGGTCTTCGTTTTATCAATGGCCCTATCAAAACACATGGGCGTTTATAAAACGAGGACCTTGGCATTTTTCGGCCGGGGTAGGGCTGTGAGGGCCCAGGGGTGAGGGGATGCAGTAATCAAGGTCCGCCGGGATATTTGGTCCGCTGTTAATGCCCAGAGCGGACGATAATTCCCGATCGATTATAACTCGATAATAACGTCCGCCCTGGGCATTGCTGCATACAGGGTCTTCCATCTTCGGTCTTCGTTTTATCAATGGCCCTATCAAACCACATGGGCGTTTATAAAACGAAGACCCTGACATTTTTCGGCCGGGGTAGGGCTGTGAGGGCCCAGGGGTGAGGGGATGCAGTAATCAAGATCCGCCGGGAAATTTGGTCCGCTTTTAATGCCCAAAGCGGACGATAATTCCCGATCGATTATAACTCGATAATAACGTCCGCCCTGGGCATTGCTGCATACAGGGTCTTCCATCTTCGGTCTTCGTTTTATCAATGGCCCTATCAAAACACATGGGCGTTTATAAAACGAAGACCCTGACATTTTTCTGCCGGGGTAGGGCTGTGAGAGCCCAGGGGTGAGGGGATGCAGTAATCAAGGTCCGCCGGGAAATTTGGTCCGCTTTTAATGCCCAAAGCGGACGATAATTCTCGATCGATTATAACTCGATAATAACGTCCGCCCTGGGCATTGCTGCATACAGGGTCTTCCATCTTCGGTCTTCGTTTTATCAATGGCCCTATCAAAACACATGGGCGTTTATAAAACGAAGACCCTGGCATTTTTCGGCCGGGTAGGGCTATGAGGGCCCAGGGGTGAGGGGATGCAGTAATCAAGGTCCGCCTGGAAATTTGGTCCGCTTTTTATGCCCAGAGCGGACGATTATTCCCGATCGATTATAACTCGGTAATAAAGTCCGCCCTGGGTTAAAGCATGGTCGAACGTCCTCGGGTTGTCATTGCTGCATGCAGGGTCTTCCATCTTCGGTCTTCGTTTTATCAATGGCCCTATCAAAACACATGGACGTTTATAAAACGAAAACCCTGCGGGCCATAGGGTACAGGGTGCACCAGGTATGTGTGCGTGTGTGCGCCTGCGTACGATGACATCACTTCCGAGTAGCACAGGGTCACGTGTCCGGAACCGGAAGACTCGCCCACCGTCGTTAGTGCGTCCATGCGTCAAGACGGAAGTTGGCGACGCCTTACTCACTCACTAATGGTGCTCAGGGTCAAAGATCACTTCCGGTCACGTGACCGGAACCGGAAGTGTGCAACACAGGTACGCGCTCCGAGCTCTAAGAGCTCCCATCCAAGATATCTGCCCCACGGGAGCTACCACCACCACCACCACCACCACCGGGCGTTAACGGACGTCAATGCCCGGTGGTGGTGGTGGTGTGTGGTGGTGGTGGTGGTGGTGGTGGCGTTGACGGGAGTCAAAGCCCGGTGGTGGTGGTGGTGGTGGTGGTGGTGGCGTCGTTGACGGGCGTCAACGCCCGGTGGTGGTGTGTGTGGTGGTGGTGGTGATGGTGGTGTGTGGTGGTTGTGGTGGTAGAACTGGTGTGTGGTGTTGGTTATAGTGGTGTGTTGTGGTGTTGGTGGTGGTGGAGTGGTGGTGGTAGTGTTGGTGGTGGTGGTGTCTGTAAATATAGGAATGAACATGTGTCCCTCACCAGTCCATATGTATTCATCGACTGATGAACATGTCGTGTACGTGTACGTTCTGTCAGAGAACCTTCTCTTGTCGCGATAGTATGCTCAGGCACATTCAACGCAAACACAACCAAGAGACACCGCCGAGTCCCGCTATAGGTCCAACAAGAGCAGTAGAGCATCCCTATACGATGACGGTGAGCGGTCCTACGGCATGTGGAAAGATGTCCTGGGTGATGAAGTTCTTAGAGGAAGGTGTGGCAACCCCAGCTCCGACACGTGTTGTTTGGTGTTATAGCCAATGGCCGCCTGCCTACGAAACTACCAGGTTACAGAATGTGAGCTTCGTCCCATGGATTCCTCACGACATAAAAGAACCGTATTACTAATGGCGTGTACATATCACGCCTAGTAGCATTTGCTAGATCCTTTGTTAAATGTGACACCACCAAACGCCTCCACTCAAAGTTTCTCAAATTTGGCGATACATATCGCATGCTGATAGCAAAATACGAGCGTAGCGTGCAAGATCTATGGCGATACGTTTCGTAACTTGTGTCTAATTTCGCTTAACCCGGGGCTAGGGGCCGTATGAACCTAGTACTTCAAGATCCTCATGGTACTCATATGAACAGTCACAATCAAAGCGTGACTGAGATACATCATTCTTTAGATGACGACTTTACAACGAATATTATGGATTAAGAATACTGATCAGCGATACGGATTTGATATTTTTGGAACATCATGATGTCTTGCCGGCATCATTGAAAACTGTTGGCCGCTTCTCTCTTGCAGGAAACAAGCCTATGTTTATGTATACTATGATTGTCTTTTTGAATTTGGTGCTAATACTGTTATATGGAATATGGAATAGGTCTATGGATTATGGACGCGGATATTCTCTAATGGACGACGGCTGAATTATGAATGACGGACCAGACGCTTGTAATTTGACCCCGAGCAGACCAACGTGGTAGTGTTAGATGATCTGATGAGTGCGGCCAAGGACAATTCACACGTCGCCGACTTGTTTACTAAAGGATCCCATCATCGGAATCTGTCCGTCATTTATTTGACCCAGAATCTCTTTCTTCAAGGGAAGGCGTCCAGAGATATTGCCTTGAACTGCCAATACTTTGTGTTGTTCTCCAATCCCATTGACAGAGCACAAATCCGATTGTTTAGTAGTCGAATTTATCCTCAGAACATCGACCATTTCATGCAGGCGTTTCAAGGGGCGACAAGTCTCCGTACAGCTACCTGTTCGTAGATTTAAAAGCCCATACCCCCGAAGATCGCCGGCTGACGACCCACCTGTTACCCGGCGAGGGATCACCGCAACGTCATATACCCCTGCACCATCCGCCGAGTCCACACCTGGCAGCACCCGTCCAGCAGCAGCAACCCACCCCCATACAGCGGGTCCGCTTCATACCATCAGTTCCGGAATATCACCCAACCGTGAAGGACCAACCCGAACCCGTACAAGAGAATGAACATAATGGGAACTCGAGGCTATGGAAGGATTTGTTCAAAGAAGGTATGGACGCCGAGATGGGCGAGACGTTGAGGGCCACAGAATACAAGTTTCAACACAAAGGGTATTCGAAAAAGGAAGCCGCAATTTTAGCCCATAACAGATTGGCAACCAGACTACGACGGGCTTTACGTCAGCAGTATGTCGACCTCGTGAAGCATATGAAATTGTTGGATAAGGATGCGGTTCATATGGAAATCGGAAAAACAGCGTCGATGTTGAAAACCTCGGGCATGAACTGGAAAGCGGCGTATGTCGGAGCAATAGCACAAAAGAAACATTTGTTCGAACGCATCATTAAACGACGTTAAAGTGTTAAGAAAGTGTGCTAAGGCGTTGAGATGGGTGTTAAGGCGTTGAGACGAGCGTTAAGGCGTACAGACAGGGCGTTAAGGCGTAACAGTGGGCGTTGGCAGACGTTACTGTCTATGAAAGCAAGTGTATTCTCAAAACACGCACAGTCGACGTTCAACAGTCAACATGGCTTATACTTGTTCTGAGTGCGAACGCACGTTCAGCAGACATAACGATATGATGCGACACCCGAAAAATATACATGGGATTGAAGACTCCGAGGAGTCCGTTGAGGCGGATGCTGATACAGAGACTGCTGAGAGTGTATCGACTGATACCGAAACAGAGATTGCTGACAGTCTGTCTACTGATATGGAGAGCTTGTCCTCAGATAGTCAGCCTACATTCCAGGAAAGTGAGGCAGAACCTACCTTCTGAGATCGTATTGTGACCGCAGCTATCAATAGTCACGCTGCAGCGGTCGAGGACGCCCGACAGGATAACTTACAACAGGCGTACACCCAAATGCGCCCCTGCATCAGGAAAACAGCCATGGCGATCTATGAACAGTATACCTTACTACCGCTTGAAATGAAAGGCGACCCCACGCACAGGTCCATCATGAAGACCAAGCGTCACTCGGAACAGGATATGGGGCTACCCCCCCGCCCCCGAGCCCCTGGAAAATGCGATCAGAATGCGCAAACAACTGTTTCAGGACATGCTGCCCGAACAATATCCTGAACTGCCCGACGATGATTAGGTCACACCGAGCACAGATGGAACTTTCTGAAAGGACGACTTCTGATTGGGCAAGGGTCTTCTTGAATTGTAAACATACCCAACGAGGCTCCCTCAGCGTGGGTATGTTATGATGGAGGGGAAAATAAAATGATTGTTCTTATCCTTCTTGTTGCTGTTTTTCTCTCATCTGTGTATATCATGGCGTCAAGGCGTAATGCTAGGGCGTTAAGGCGTAAAGACGGATGGTGACGGGCGTCACTGCATTTCCAATAAATTAGTGACAATTCCATGAAAATCAGAGCTTTTGGGCTAATTCACCAGGGCGTTGAAGCTTTGAGCTTGGCGTTGGCGGGCGTTGCTGCAAGATGCCACTTCACACGATGCATTCGGACCAAGGATGATCCATGTCTACCACAAAACACCTTCCTCTACAACCCAAAATGCCCACTTTCGCTTCTACTCCTACTGATTACGTCACCGGTGACGTCACAGATGCTGTGGACAGCCCTCAAATCGAGGTCTACACCCCGAAAGTTACAAAATGACACCTCCCACGACGCATTTGGATCAAGGATGGTCCCTCTCTACCCCAAACACACCCCCACGCACCCCCCAAAATGCCTGCTTTCTATACTACGGCCAGACTTCGCATGCGCAGAATATTGAAAACGGACGAACCATTAGTCCAGTCGGATGCTCCTCCACGAGACACCATAGGACCAATAGGGGCTTACCTAGACCCCAAAACGTCCACCCAGTATGGACCTATACCCCCATAGCCAGTAGGCCTGTGGACCTATATACAGACCTACCCGGTACTTTTGAAAAAATTCCACCGCTTAGCTCCCATCGTGTTTTTCTTGGCGAGACGAGAAAAACAAGACCAAACAACCCATAGTAAAGCCCACACAAAATTTTCCAGGTTGGACCTATACCCTCAAAGCCAGTATGGGGCTATATGGGCCTATATACAGACCTACCCGGTACTTTTCGAAAAATATCACCGTTTACCTCCGAAACCCCTCCCGTCGTCTTTTTCTTGGCGAGACGAGAAAAGCAAGACCAGACAACCCATAGTAAAGCCCACAAAAAAATTCCCAGGTTGGACCTATACCCCCATAACCAGTATGGGGCTATATGCAGACCTAGCCGGTACTTTTCAAAAAATTTCACCGTTTACCTCCGAGACCCCGCCCATCGTGTTCTACGTGGCGAGGCGAAGAAAACAAGACCAAACAACCCATAGTAAAACCCACAAAAAAGGTTGGACCTATACCCCCATAGCCAGTATGGGGATATACCCATACAGGCATTTCCCCGTATATTGTATTATACATATAATTGTAGGAGTCCGTGTTCCGCTTTTTATTTATTTATTTATTTATTTTATTTTTCTGTAAAAACACCCATGACATGACTGAAGAGAGCTTCACTTTGACACCTCACTCGACCCAATCGGACCATGCAGCGTATTTGAAGTCTGGGGACTACTTTCTGTCCGCGGAGGCAGACCGCCTCACCGCCAGACCGCATTACCGCCGAGGAATACATGCCCCCAAGGTCAAGCCCGATTCACCCTGACCGGAAGTGACGTCATACTTGCGCAGAACACCTCCACACACCTCCCTGCGCACACCTCAAAATTGCTACAATCGCGCATGCGCAGTGAGGTGGATGCGGGTCAATATCCACTCTGTATACTACTACCCTGCATGCAGCAATGACAACCCCGAGGACGTTCGACCATGCTTTAACCCAGGGCGGACTTTATTACCGAGTTATAATCGAACGGGAATTATCGTCCGCTCTGGGCATAAAAAGCGGACCAATTTTCCAGGCGGACCTTGATTACTGCATCCCCTCACCCCTGGGCCCTCATAGCCCTACCCCGGCCGAAAAATGACAGGGTCTTCGTTTTATAAACGCCCATGTGTTTTGATAGGGCCATTGATAAAACGAAGACCGAAGATGGAAGACCCTGCATGCAGCAATGACAACCCGGAGGACGTTCGACCATGCTTTAACCCAGGGCGGACTTTATTACCGAGTTATAATCGATCGGGAATTATCGTCCGCTCTGGGCATAAAAAGCGGGCCAATTTTCCCGGCGGACCTTGATTACTGGATCCCCTCACCCCTGGGCCCTCATAGCCCTACCCCGGCCGAGAAATGCCAGGGTCTTCGCTTTATAAACGCCCATGTGTTTTGATAGGGCCATTGATAAAACGAAGACCGAAGATGGAAGACCCTGCATGCAGCAATGACAACCACGAGGACGTTCGACCATGCTTTAACCCAGGGCGGACTTTATTACCGAGTTATAATCGAACGGGAATTATCGTCCGCTCTGGGCATAAAAAGCGGACCAATTTTCCCGGCGGACCTTGATTACTGGATACCCTCACCCCTGGGCCCTCATAGCCCTACCCCGGCCGAGAAATGCCAGGGTCTTTGTTTTATAAACGCCCATGTGTTTTGATAGGGCCATTGATAAAACGAAGACCGAAGATGGAAGACCCTGCATGCAGCAATGACAACCCCGAGGACGTTCGACCATGCTTTAACCCAGGGCGGACTTTATTACCGAGTTATAATCGATCGGAAATTATCGTCCGCTCTGAGCATAAAAAGCGGACCAAATTTCCCGGCGGACCTTAATTACTGCATCCCCTCACCCCTTGGCCCTCATAGCCCTACCCCGGCCGAAAAATGCCAGGGTTTTCGTTTTATAAACGCTTATGTGTTTTGATAGGGCCATTGATAAAATGAAGACCGAAGATGGAAGACCCTGCATGCAGCAATGACAACCCCGAGGACGTTCGACCATGCTTTAACCCAGGGCGGACTGTATTACCGAGTTATAATCGATCGGGAATTATCGTCCGCTCTGAGCATAAAAACCGGACCAAATTTCCCGGCAGACCTTGATTACTGCATCCCCTCACCCCTGGGCCCTCACAGCCCTACCCCGGCCGAAAAATGACAGCGTCTTCGTTTTATGAACGCCCATGTGTTTTGATAGGGCCATTGATAAAACGAAGACCGAAGATGGAAGACCCTGCATGCAGCAATGACAACCCGGAGGACGTTCGACCATGCTTTAACCCAGGGCGGACTTTATTACCGAGTTATAATCGATCGGGAATTATCGTCCGCTCTGGGCATAAAAAGCGGGCCAATTTTCCCGGCGGACCTTGATTACTGGATCCCCTCACCCCTGGGCCCTCATAGCCCTACCCCGGCCGAGAAATGCCAGGATCTTCGCTTTATAAACGCCCATGTGTTTTGATAGGGCCATTGATAAAACGAAGACCGAAGATGGAAGACCCTGCATGTAGCAATGACAACCCCGAGGACGTTCGACCATGCTTTAACCCAGGCGGACTTTATTACCGAGTTATAATCGATCGGGAATTATCGTCCGCTCTGAGCATAAAAAGCGGACCAAATTTCCCGGCGGACCTTGATTAGTGCATCCCCTCACCCCTGGGCCCTCATAGCCCTACCCCGGCCGAGAAATGCCAGGGTCTTCGTTTTATAAACGCCCATGTGTTTTGATAGGGCCATCGATAAAACGAAGACCGAAGATGGAAGACCCTGCATGCAGCAATGACAACCCCGAGGACGTTCGACCATGCTTTAACCCAGGGCGGACTTTATTACCGAGTTATAATCGATCGGCAATTATCGTCCGCTCTGAGCATAAAAAGCGGACCAAATTTCCCGGCCGACCTTCATTACTGCATCCCCTCACCCCTGGGCCCTCATAGCCCTACCCCGGCCGAAAAATGCCAGGGTTTTCGTTTTATAAACGCCCATGTGTTTTGATAGGGCCATTGATAAAACGAAGACCGAAGATGGAAGACCCTGCATGCAGCAATGACAACCCCGAGGACGTTCGACCATGCTTTAACCCAGGGCGGACTTTATTACCGAGTTATAATCGATCGGGAATTATCGTCCGCTCTGGGCATAAAAAGCGGACCAAATTTCCCGGCGGACCTTGATTACTGCATCCCCTCACCCTGGGCCCTCACAGCCCTACCCCGGCCGAAAAATGCCAGGGTCTTCGTTTTATAAACGCCCATGTGTTTTGATAGGGCCATTGATAAAACGAAGACCGAAGATGGAAGACCCTGCATGCAGCAATGACAACCCCGAGGACGTTCGACCATGCTTTAACCCAGGGCGGACTTTATTACCGAGTTATAATCGATCGGGAATTATCGTCCGCTCTGAGCATAAAAAGCGGACCAAATTTCCCGGCGGACCTTGATTACTGGATCCCCTCACCCCTGGGCCCTCATAGCCCTACCCCGGCCGAAAAATGCCAGGGTCTTCGTTTTATAAACGCCCATGTGTTTTGATAGGGCCATTGATAAAACGAAGACCGAAGATGGAAGACCCACTTGAGGTGCTCTTTTGGGGAAAGGTCTTCGTTTTTGGGTCTTCGGTCTTCGGTCTTCGTTTTATCAACACCCATTCACAAACGGTCAATAATATCGAGCTAACCGCGCATTTATTACACGTTTTAGCACGGTTATGTGAAATCAACATGCGTCAACTGCAGGTGTTCATTGGGAGATTCCATTTCACATGTCGGACGAGGAAAGGGACGTCTGATTTCATAAAACAAACAAATAAATTACTAGATGAAATTTCTTTCTCAAGTTTAACTGTTATTTCCATCGCGAAAATGATTAAAGTGCTTATGCAGTGAAATTTTTATTACATAATTTTCTTCTCTGTTCTTTCATGATTAATTTGCTATATTCAAAAGGTAAATCGGACAAGGAAAGGTTCTTATTCCCCATCTGAGATACCACATAAACTCGTCCACTGGCATTGGCGCGATGCCAACCGAGACGGGAGCATCAGCGGACGAGTTTTTCCAAAGAAAAGGGGAGAAAGGTTGTCAAAGTAAAATATGTTATCAACCTTTCATTACAGTCTTTTTTGATAATCAATTTGGGTAGTGCAATAGAATAGTAATAATGTTTTCATATGAGTGCTCAATGATTATTTTACGCACGGTTAGTGTGGGAAAGTTTATAAATTTCAGGACGCGGGCTTCGCCCTTGTCCTAAAATGTAAACTTTCCCACACTAACAATGCGTAAAATAACCATTGAGCACGCCTATGAAAACATTAATTTTTAAGTACAAACGCCCGTACTATGCACAGTTCTATTCGTCTTGTCTTGTCACCAATAATACTGCAAAATACATTCAATAAATATGCATGAGATGAGACAAGATAATAAAATGCGATATATAACCGCAATATGCAGCGATGACAAGGTTATGATATTAATCTAGTATTGCAAACAACTGTACATTACACAGGTGCACACACAGGTGTTCATTTCTGTACAAAACAGGATAGACGCAATTATGTTGAATGACATCCCGTACGATTCCGACTGAATATTATTAGATGTCTGCCCTGATTTATACTATGTTGGCTGCAGAACTACCTGGATTGTGACCACCCCCTCCCCCTCCCGACTCTGAATAGAAACTCCAGAGAGGGAAATCGGGCCATGATAATGTTCGAATTCATCAGCGCAGGCCAACTTGGATGGTCAATCCCCCGTTGTTGCTTTCGAACAGTCATCACGTTCAGACCTTTATCACCCATAATGACGTATTTTAACTGGGATCATCAGGTTGCTTTTGCTCAAGTTCTCATTGAAGTCGCATATGAATATTTTTACCAACTGATCCATTTTAAAATTTGCATGTAGAAATACGAGTTTATTATGTATGTAACAAATGGTATACCTTTCTACACAATACCATGATGTTTTAGTTATCATGGAAATCTGATATATGTCTAAATTTTTATCACGTACAGCATTATATTTATCATGTTCAGTAGAAGTGTGTTTCATGCCTAATTAATCTATTCATTACACTGATATGTTAACAATCTAGCTCCAGAACTAACTTGTTACAAAAGTCACCTCTGGCCTAGTGGATTTCTGGGAGGAGAATCGGGATCACGTTCGTACATGCGCACAAATAATTGTCGGCGCCACTTCTCTCCAACAGGGCTATGCCCTGTGAGGTTGACCATGCCGTCCCACAGTACCAGCTACTGAGGTCAAATAATATTCAACTAAACATAGAAATACTTTTGTATAATTTGACTGTATTATGTTCATAATAATTATGTTCATAATTTCATAATAAAATGCGACCGGATCGATCGATTATCAAAGGCACTATTTCGTTGCCGGCTCCCTGCGTGATGGCCATACGCTCCTCATGGATGACTTTTTCTGCGTTCTATATATATGTGAGATGCTCAGTTCCACAAATACGGAAATGGCCGATCGTGAGATTGATATGTTACTTATTAAGATTTACGTTTATGCTATCCATTGTTATCTGTGCCTATTTTTTCGTCCCTAGCTGTATCTGGGTCCCTCGGATCCGTAGAGATTGAAACCAGATAAACGAATATCCCGGAACGCCCGCTTATTGAATCGAATAATTTGGCCGCTCAGAAAATTTCTATTTGAGATATATAGGTGCAGCCGAAATTAGGTATCAATTTTTTTAGAAAATAAAATACATGGAAAATAAAATACATAAAAAGAGTTCCCAAATCTGAACGAGGTTAGTTTCAGAGCAACATCACTAAAACTACATATATCAGGAAAAGACTGGGAACAGAATACAACGCCCATATCAATAAACCTCAAAATATTTCCCCGCGCCACAGATGAGACATGGTGTCTAGGGTATTAATCTAGACAAACATTTCACTTCCCATGGCATACCTGGATCGCAGGCGCGAGACAAATTGACCGCAGAGGTTTGTATGCGTAATTGTATCGCAAGGAAAGGCTATGATTAGCTTCGCCGACCTTTTCCTTTGAACGTATCTCTGTTAATTGCGAATTGATTCTCTCCAACTAATTATATAATTTCTACAAAATGCGAAGGACATTTAGTGTCACCCGTCTGTATATCGATAGAACGCTTGGAAACGCAAGTCATTCAGAGCGCACTCAACGTGAGAACAGTTTTTAAATTGTGCAGCAAGGCCAAATGAGAACGTAGACTCTCACTCAGCACACAATTTATATAGAAGCTTACTATATTTGTATTTTATAAAATTCTGCATAAAATTTAATAGTCTCTTTGCTGAAGTACTATCTTCTACAAAAAAAAACAGTAAAAGGAGAATTGCCTTGGATGTGACGTCATATTTGTGAAGAAGAATCGGAAGACATTGTTACTGTCATCTGATTCATGTTTTCCTTTTTATTAGGGCAAATAATTCGCGTGTATACGCACCAATCAACATGCTGCAACCCATCAGATTGTGACTTGATCAATTATATATATTACAAATTCACTGGAACTGGAAGACACTAGACCCTATTTAGAGCGGGTGAACGTATACCAACTATGCGTATATGTATTGGGGGGCAATCCACCCATCTTAATGTAGCTTATTTTGCATTAACAAGTTTTCGTCATGCCACAGGGAGACATAATGACATTGCACTATTTATGCGCTAATAATTATTGTCACGAAATGTTACATAATACATGTAGTTGGATTAATTCCACTTGATTTGTGCGCCTCTCGGTTAATTGGGTCATGGTAATTATCTGCACTATAGGGAAGGCTGAAAATCAGCGGTAGATGTGTAATTTCACTCTTTTCATGCTCGTATCGACACACCACATATACCATTGAAGGGATTAAGGTGAAATAAGTACCGCTGGTAACCCATAAGTAAACATAACGTGTAAGCCCATGCGTAACAACATATCGGCCTAAATCGCTTTATCAAGTTTATGTGAAAGGAAACCGATCGACTATGAAACAGCGATACAATACGGGCATTGGCATTTTGTTACCACGCTATCGCTGCATTCATGGAGGTTATACTGCTTACAGTATATTGAAATTCCCTGGGTTGAACAACTCGGACTTGCAGTCGTCCTGCAGCGGGGTCGTTATTCACCGTACATGTAGCAGTGGCTGATCTTGTCACAGAATTTACCACCGTATCGCTGGCCCGTGGCTTTCACATATACTTGAAAAAGGTAGGTTCATATGTGACCCTCTCTTCATACATCAGATGCATGCGGTCTGCCAGGTTAGTAGTGTTCGACCAGTATATTTAACCGCATTATTCAACGAATAGTACCGTTGGTATATATTCCCCTTGAATTTATTCTGCATATGGACACAGAAAAATCTGCTTTTATTTTGTCAGCGGCGTGACAAATTAGTCTGTTGATTTAATTATTTACACAGAAAAATGCTTATACATTGGTCCTCGCGTGTGTATAGTGTTTTGCTAAAGTGATTTGTGCAAACGGAAATCAGTCTGACAACTTGCCGACCTCTCTCTGTTCTTGTCATAACTGTGTTTCACTTGGAACAGCGGTGCCGTACGTTGTATAATTTTATCAGATTCAGACAAAGTCCAGATCACACTTGTTTTATTCCGTCAACGATAATGTACTGGCAACGAGTGAACCTCGTTTACATAATTTCGAAAATCGACAAATTATAGTTACAACAAAGCAAGTTCCAGGTCTTTTAGTATTTTCGAGGCATCTTGCCTTGGTGACTGATGTATTATTATGCCCCTGTGAGATGGTTGATACCGGCCCACATGGTCGCCATTTTGAATTATAAAAGATGATCATCTGCTCGAGGTTTATGCAAATATGCTCAAAAATGACTCAAGTTTGCTAAGGTTGCTAGTATGCTAAGGTTTAAGGTTCAATTGTTCTCCGTTTCGGACCACAAGGGATACGTTCCCTTGGAGGGAGCGGAACACAAGGGAAAAATTGTTGATAATCCTAAAGCCAAGATAGAGAGTGGGTGGAGGGGGGGGGGGGGGGGGCAGGATAAAGTAAGTGAGTCTTCCTCGAATTCGAGGTTTGTTGAGAATATAAGGAAAGGAGTTTTCCTCTCGTGCTACTCGGGGATATTTGGAATTCAAGATTTTTCCGTGTCAATCCCAACGTCATTGTGTTGCCCGGCAGAAGAAGATTGAAAATGGCTTCGGGAAATTTACATTTAAGCTGGATTACCTAGCTTCTGAGGGCTTTGAAATTTTATAATGAAGCCAATTTTACAAATCTGTATAAACATGGCTTATGGCTGGAGCAGGAGAATATTCCTTTCGTTTGTATGCCATTTGAATTTCCATTGCTGTTAAATGGTACATTAACCCTGACTGGTCTGGGCTGATTGGGACCTGTCCAGGCCTGGAAGGTGGGAGGCATTTTGTCTCCCCCCGCCCCCCCCCCCTCTCCCTCCTTTGATATTTTTGTTTTTGCCTCTTGAGATAGCGGGCTGAAATTTACCACACTATACCATTGGTCTACCACCAAATGTAAGCAATATCCAAGATGGCCCCATTAATGACGTTACAGAGACGTCATTGAAAACAAGTGCATTTCTTTTGACGATTCTCCGTTCAAATTTCTTGATTTTTTGTTTATGTATGTGTTTACTTCGCAAACACTCCATCATAACCAGTAAATAATAAGCTGATGTGAAATAATATAGATGTTATCACTTTCCCTCACAGAAAAGCAGGAATTTGAAAGAAAAATGACGAAAACTTTTCTGGTACCCCACAAGACCACAATTTTGAATTAACCCATGATACTCTGTTCGCGGCGTATGCAAATAGCTTCAAACTGATCCCAATGTGACAGACTACAATGCCACAGAGTGGTAGCTGTCAAGGTTGTGTCATTCCGGAGATAGGGTATAGACAGTTTGGTGTGTGTGTGGGGGGAGGGGGGTATAAATGTCCCGGTAGCGTTAAACATAGAACACGTATTGCTACGAAGAAAGCTATGTCCTCTCCGAGACAGCCCATATAGAAAATAGAGTTTTCATGAGAGATGAACTTATAGGATCTTTTTATGATATTTAATGTAGCTCCCACCATTGGGAAATCGATCGCGGTTAGTGCCAGGAGCGATGTCCATATTTCACAGTAATTTTCGCGACTGCGTTTCCTGGCACGGGAATCTGATAACCCTGGGGCAGTAAACCCCGAAATTATCGGCTCCAGTGACAACATTTACGTGTGCTAACGTACTACATATTGGCTTTGGTTAACTTGTTAATTTTATCGGTGGTGTGCGTACTGAAAGTAATTTCTGTAAAAAGCGGTAAAGCAGCGATAATCTATTGCAAGATCTTCCGCAGTTTGGCAGAAGATTTACTTTTATCGCCAGCTTCTACCATAAACAATCATCTTATTGCAAAATATGCTTCCGGTCTTAACATTAGTTTTGGTCATGCATCCTAAAGTTTATCATTGCCGCCTACAGATTTATTTTCTGAATGTCGCGATGGCAATATTGTAAATCAAAATTCTAGGGTGTTATTAACGGGGTCATCTGATTTAAGGGTACTGTATGAAAATGATTTAAAGAGAGAGACAGTGCGCTGTTTTGCAACACCATTGACTGCTCCCATCTCGTAAAGCATTGTTTTCTGCTCACAACTATATATGCAATTGTGGCACTGATAAGGATACACGTATTAAGATTATTGGTCAAGACGCTTTTAATAAACCGCGGCTAGTTAACAAATTTTATATTATTTGATTTTTTTCCATACATTTTTCTCCTATCTAGACGCTTCACTATCTGATACGTCCGTTAACCCTATCTGACCCTGGCTTTTTAGGGACAGCCCAGGCCTTTTGGGAAGGGAGGGGGGGGGGGGAGTTGGGAGTCGGACATTTCGCCCCCACCCCACCCCAAAATATTCTTTCTTACCCCTTGAGAAAAGGCATTTTTATATCGATTCTCCCTCAGATTTTTTTTATTTTTCATTTGTGGGTTTCCTTCTCAAAAAAGCATGATGACTTAGAAAATAAAAATCTTATGTGGAACACAATAAATTTTGCCCACTTTTCCTCTCAGAAATTTTGAAGAAAATGGCGAAAATATATATTTTCTGGTACCCCACATGGACGCCATTTCGAATTTACACAAATATGCAAATAGGCTAAAAACGATTCCAATAAGATAAGCTACAAAGTCACGGAGTTCAAGCTCTCAATTTTTGTCGTTCGGAAGATAAGAGTAGAAAGTTTGGTAGGAGGAGCAATAATGCCCCCATGCCTGGTAGATGTAAGTATATTTATTCTTATAGCCGACATATGCAAGAGTCTTTAACCAATGTAACAGAACGTCACTCATGTCCGTCAACCCCTACATCAGTGGTAACGGACCATCAATGGAGGCAAAATCATGACGTCGACGCTATTTGTACTCGTATCCAATTTCAGCGGTATGGTTACCACCAGGCAGCTACTTTTTTGATATACATCAGGTATTTTTGCCTAATTTCGGCAATTGTTATTGAAATGTATACCATTAGAAATGTAAAATTTGTGCGTTTAGAGCGACCAATACCTGAAATGCTGACCAAACTGTCTTGGTTCTGGTGAATAAAAGAGTTTGAGGTAATAGATTCAAGGATTAGAGGCCTAAGGCGAATAAACCCATGCAGTTTAGCTCTGCCGTAACTCTCCATATTCTCGACGTCAAAGAGAACCGAACCCTCAAATTATAATAAGCTGCTATTCTGAATGGTAATCTTCTCCCTACGAAGGCATAACAGGGTAGCGATCACCATTTCTAGACTGTATTGATCTTCATGTCCTTCAAGAAGAAAACTTTTTGAAGTCGACCAAAATAGTATAGCTTGAAGACCGAACATACATGTTCTTTGAGCAACACAACAATTACTAGTGCTTTGTATCGTTGAGCCTTTGGATTTCCGTATCGACCTTCTCATTCTTATTCGCAGATCTGATAGACGGTGCGGTGGATCACGGCTTTGATCTACGGGTCACGTTCGCCCTGAACAGGAAAGTTGCGGCCTTCTCTACCGTATACATGTGTTTAGTTATAGGTCGACTGTAACTCCGGGCAAGGATTGCTGAGTTAATTATTGATTGCAGTAGAGTAGTGCGCGATCCATCTCGACGAAAGATACGAGTAAATATTTTATCGCGCAGTAATTTTTATAAAGCTATAGAGCCAATACGTATTGGTGGGATGGTTATAACATCTAAGCATATATTTGAAAATCAAAGGCGAAATAGGTTAGAATCTGACAACCATCCATCACTTATTCATAATTTAGAATAGTTTGTGTATTGTGGTTCATAGAGAGGTTTATGAGAGATACCTGATCTCTATTACAACTAGTGTATATTGATTTTGCAGCAGAGTTTTCTATATCTGTCGACTGAACATCGTTGTAGTTCAGCCTTGAATTATATATGGACTGCCTTCCATCTGAAAACATACACTTGTCTCGATGTGATGTTCACAGACTGGTAACAAGCGGATTCGATTCAACCACTCAACCAATCAGTACATGTTTTCTTATCTGATATTATATACAACAATGGCGAACATCTATTAATCACAAAGCGGGTTCTATCTTTTTTGTTACTAATATTACCGAAACATATTTTACCAGAAAGCTTGCATTAATGATATCCTTTCTTCATTGCAGAGCTGATTTAAATAACACCCAGTCGAACAAAAGCATCTCCGCGCTCCAGAGAATACAGTTGACACAAATATGACAGCGTCTCGTATTTGTATTCCGTCCATTATCAGCGGTTCAATAATATTTGATGAGCGCCCATCTACCTGCGTATGAGCGTAATTGTTTTGTTAGCACACACAAGTCTCGGCGAAACCTTGTGTGTATCGATCTCAACCCTCCAGCCCAGCTGCTGGTTTCCCATTGGCTCACTACATCTGCAGTGAAAATTCCACGGTCGTATATTCCAAAGCTTCATGTGTACGAGGCGTGTTATTGACGACCGGCCGATAGCCGTCAAACTAATACTGTGTGTGTGCGAGCCTGTGATCAGTTCCTAACGAGTGATCTGAGAGAAGATTACTCGCTGCCAGAGGAGCATTACAGACATCTGTTTTATTTTGGATCCTGAAAGCTTCAGTGGAATGATTTGCTGATGCTACAGAATAGCAGGCTTTTCTTCTTGTGGACGCCGATCGTGTGGCCAGGACGATAGATAGCAGGCAAGGTTTTAACGCTTTGAAGTTCGAGCAGTGCTTCTCTCGAATCCAGACTACCAACGCAGTTCACCCTATTCACGGATTATTTTACTGAAGTTTGTACCGTAATATTCAGCAAGGGAAATGGCTTACTGTACTAATGTGTATACGAATGTGAACAATATATAGGCCAAATGAATTTGGCTCTGCAACTTGGAATATGAGCACGTCGGTAATATTCCTGGCATTGAATGTGTAGGGCAGAAAGCTTGAATATTGTATTGAAGCGGAGTTGGTTCGCTACTCAGTCTTGGCTATTTAGTTTGTAGATTTATTAGGCTGACATGAATTTCGAAATTCCTGAAGGGCTAGGAGACTTACTGAGGGATTTTACAGTGTCCGTATTACGCGAACGCCCTGGCAATATATATGATTTCGCCGTGGAGTACTTCACGAAAATTCGAGAAACCCGGCGGCCCAAGTCTATCCCAATGTACATTATTGTGGATGACGAGGACGCCGGTGAGCCCGATCCAGCTCAATTTAAACCAAAAAGTCAGAAAAGCAAATTTGCAAGACGCCATTCTGTGTCAGCCGAACGGTACGACCCGGAAGAGGACGACGATGAAGACGAGAAGGTGGTTCATCCTAAAACGGATGACCAGCGGGACCGGCTCATGGAGGCGGTAGGTGGAATTCTCTTGTTTCGCTCACTAGATTCCGATCAAATGCAGGACGTTGTCGATGCTATGTTTGAGAGGCCCGTGGAACCCGGAGAGCAAGTGATAATACAAGGTGACGACGGGGATAATTTCTATGTCATCGACTCAGGTATTTTCGATGTGTTAGTGTTGGTGAATGGTGAAAACAAGAAAGTGCATCAGTTTGAGAATAGCGGCAGCTTCGGGGAGCTCGCTTTGATGTACAATATGCCCCGATCAGCCACTGTTGTCGCCCAGACTAACGGCACTCTATGGGCAATGGACCGCAACTCATTTAGACGAATTGTTCTTAAAAGTGCCTTCAAGAAGCGTAAAATGTATGAAGAACTACTAGAGAGTGTCACCATGCTAAAGTCATTAGAGTCGTACGAAAGAATGAATCTTGCGGACGCGCTAGTTCCCAAGCTCTATAACGATGGCGAACCTATCATCAAGCAAGGAGATGACGCTGACGGGGTTTATTTTGTCGAAAGTGGTACGATCAAGGTCACCATCACAGGTGACAACGGCAAAGAGGTGGAGGTGGCCAGAAAGACAAAAGGAGCATATTTTGGTGAGTTGGCTCTTTTGGAAAACAAACCGAGATCGGCTAATGTGTATGGCGAAGGAAAAGTTAAAGTTGCCTTCCTAGAACGGGACTCGTTCGAACGTTTGCTCGGTCCATGCGTAGAAATAATGAAACGTAATAGTTCTGTTTATCAACAATATGTAGGAAAGTAGAGATATTTCTCCAACAGCTTGATGAGAAGGCAGACGATGTAATATATGTATAATATTTCAAATAAACACTGCTAAGTACTAGCCAGGGTGTTTGGGCACGATTCCGAAAATGGATATCCCCTGCTTATACAAACGAATCGGTTACTTGCCGATATGAGAATTCTCAACAAGTTTCTCCAACAAGAAACTTAGCAATGAATAGAATGTGTTGACTCGGTGTTGCATACACGTGCAATGCAACGATAGTACCAGTATAGTGTCTGCAGCAACCAGTAGATACATCTGTGATTTCTTACCAGTTTTTCTTGAACTTTGGAGATTTATATTGTGAAATGAGATTGTTTCGTGCAGTTTTGAGTATTAGTAAACGTCTTTACAGCTGAGTGTTTTTGAGTGGAACAGGAGAGTGGACGGTTACATGTGCTACATGTGCTGTATGGCGAATGGCTATATTGTTGTAAGGTCGAATGACGAGTCTCAGTGATCTGTCTTGTTCCAGTACTATTGTACATAATTGATCGGTTTGGAAATGTCACTTCCTCATTCGATGAGTCTGATGATCCTGTTCAAACATCACTGTTTACCGAGTAATCGTCGATCATGAGCATCTGCACAGTTATGCCATCCTTGAAGCACGCTTGAGGAGAACGTATTGTACGATAGCCCAGAGCAAGACAATATATGGTGAACGTCACCAATATGTTATATGTGATAGCAACAATAGAATCCTAACCCCTTCAGGTAGGGATAATGCCGTATATCTGGGACTGTGCCGTGGTCTTTACCTCCTGTTTATGCCGGAATTAAGGGGAAGTCAAGGAAGCATTGTCTCAGCAAAGGCATTGTGACGTAAGGGCAGATGTTGTCCCAGAGTATCAACCATCGTATGTTGATCTAACCATGGTGAACAATGAAACAATGCCTAGAGCCTGTGCTGGTCCAGGATAAATGAATCCAAATGGCGAGATATCAATATATCTCCGGTGCCTGCTGGGTTTTTCTGTGTTTCTTGGTTAACATAATTACTTTCTCGACTCTAGAAACCATTATGGTAATGAGAGTCATTAAACAAATCAATTCCCACTAACGTATTCGTCGTCGCTTGCAGGGTATACCCACCTCTGATTTCAGTGAACAATAGGACAATAGGGTAATTTAACTGTCATATCTAGAACACTAAATCAAATGTGACCTGGTTGGATTGCCCGGTATAGCAGTTTATCTTTGTTCATGCTGAAAATATCTGCTGTTAGCATCGTAGCAGAAAAATATTTTTAAGAGCGATTGACCAATTTTAGCATTTGTTTCTGGCTATTTAGTTATTGCATTCCCGGAGGTTGAATAATATTTCTTCAGTAATATGGATAGATTCGTTTGATGGTGGAGTTGTTTGGTATGAATGTTGTCAAAGAATTTCCAAACGCAAAGAATGGGACCAGACGGCTAAGGAGACAGCCCGTGACAGAAGTTATATTATGTTATATTATTACTATATCATAACAATATAATTTATCAATTCGGGTGCAAAACCATATTATCAAAATCAATGATGGGATCTGCACCTAACTGTTATTGCTGATACTAAATTACTATGGAGTGTGTTTACAAATATCGTTACGGTCCTCACATAATTTCTCTGTAATTAAAACATATTTTGTAAGATTCCTTTCCCCTTGTGCGTCTTTCTCAAAATCCGTGCTCCTCATCTGAACCGCCAAATAGTAGGCCGAATATTTAATACGTCTTAACCTGTGCTGGTGATGTCATTATTAACGTCTATGATGCCCTTGCTATCCAAATGAATAGAAAGAACTAGAGCGACTGAGATACGTTATATCTGCAAGAAATTTATCATTGCAAATCACACTGTGTTCGCTCAGCGTGCGTCTAGCCCCGATTCCGATCATTCTACAAACATATTACCCCACTCTAGCATAGAAAAGACTGACAATCCCGAATAACATGAAAAAGACATATGTCGCGCGTGTTCGGGGTGAGTATCAAGGTTGTTTCAGTGAGTTGCACATCAAATAGGTATGTAAAGGGTGGTAAGTCACACATTTGTTTGATTATATACATTCTGAGATTTTGTCAAATAAGGCTACACAACAGGTAACATGTGTCTGGTCTACACGATACGGATCGACACTTGCGTATAAATCATCTCAAGTTCAGAATTTTCTGGTAGGGATTTGCATTTTAAATTCGTCAACATGTCACAATATACATGAGAGAGAAAATAACTATCGTTCATTCGCACAAGTCCGTCTTTTGTGCACAACATTAACGCAGCTCGTACGTATTTTACGGTTACCATAACATAGGCGCTGAGACACAGAGGCGAATTCTACTCTGAGTGTGAGGTACCGAGGCAGTGACATGGTTGCTTTTTAGTCGCCAGACGTCGTCAACTTTTCCCACCTCTTACATCTCGCTACATTAGTATCTATATATGGTTAGATTCTGCTGATAGACTGCTAATCCCGGAAGCCGCCCTCAGTACAAATCATTTGACAACTACATGTATGCCTATTGTTTTGGTGGGAAATTTACCGCAGGACGTCGGGTATTACATTTTAGTTTTGTGGGTATTCTTGCATTTATCATGTTTACCCTGTCACGGTCAGTGGGATTGGGTCAGATATTCTGGGGTATAGACGTGGCGGACCCAAACGAGTTTGGGCCAAATTGCATTTGACCCAAAATTGTTGAGTCCTTTTGACCCAACTATTTTGGGTACGTCACGTCTATACCCAAAATTTGACAGTGATGTTGAGGCCTTACTCCCATAGACACCCTCGATGCTCATCCATTAATATCAGATGAATTACCTGAACTGTTATGTCATCAAAGCTCCGAGGCTAATTCCTCTTCTGACGGTGCTAGGGACCGTGCGATTACTTCGTAGTTTGTCACATGAACGTATGCACTAAAAGTGATGCTGAGTTACCGACGTATCCGTATTCTTGTATGAATGTGAGGTGGCGTGAGAAACTTCCATATGGAGTCATATGGTTACTTTTTAGTCACCAGATGTCAATTTTTTTCAACACTGATATATCTCATCAATTTATCTATCTGTATATGGTCAGATTCTGCTGGTGGACTGTAAATCCCCGAGGCCCGCTCTCTGTATATCTCATTTCACACATATATGTACAACTATTGTCTTGGTGTGAAATTACAGCACGGTGTCGGGCATTACACGTTAGTTTTTGCTGTATATTCTTGCATTTTCATGTTTACCCCATGTCGAGGCGCTTACCCCATCAGACGGCTTCGATATTCATCCATTAACAACAGATGAGTTACTTATTTGAGTTGATCTGTCATCACAGCTTCCGAGCTGGCGTAACAAATGCAGCATAAGTCGGTGCTAAGGTCGTGTGGTTACTTCATAGTTTCCGCATGAACACTGCTATAAATGCGCGGTTACAATCTCCATTATATACAGCACTCACACAACAATGGTACGTCCTCTTATGTGGCTACATGCCAGCGCAGAGTTTATCCGGATAGAGAATTCTTACCTGGGTTAGGTTATGGCCAGGATTGCGTTGGTGTGCCCTCGTTTTCACATTTTCCCTCTCTTTGATGTTGAAAATTTCCGTGTTACAGATTGGACATGAATCGACCAATCGCATTCATAAACCCTATCAGGATGCTTGAACTCGACGTTTACCCTACCTGCGGGACCATTATGCCCCCCCCCCCCAAACCTCACAGCTTCCGAGCTGGCGTAACAAATGCAGCATAAGTCGGTGCTAAGGTCGTGTGGTTACTTCATAGTTTCCGCATGAACACTGCTATAAATGCGCGGCTACATTCTCCATTATATACAGCACTCACACAACAATGGTACTTCCTCTTATGTGGCTACATGCCAGCGCATGAGCCCCGGAGACTTTATCCGGATAGATAATTCTTACCTGGGTTAGGTTATGGCCAGGACTGCGTTGGTGTGCCCTCGTTTTCATATTGCCCATCTCTTTGATTTTGAAAATTTTCGTGTTACAGATTGGATATGAATCGACCAATCGCAGTCATAAACCCTATGAGGATGCTTGAACTCGACGTTTACCCTACCAGTCCCGGGGGACCATTATGCCCCCCCCCCCCTCCCCAACCAAACTCGTCGATTCATCATTTAGTTTATCACGTTGGGATGATTTTGAGCCTATTTGCATAACCCCCCAGCAGAGGATCATGGAAAGTTCACCACAATTTCTGCTTTTTCGCGAGGAAAAGTAGACAAAATTATTTTATTTGACATCTGATTAATAATTACTAATTTATCAAGCAGGTTTTGCGGAGAAGTTGCAAAAATAAATAACAAAATCGAAAAATCTGACCGAAAAATCGACCAAAAGTGCCTTTTTTGGAAAACGACTTTTCTGTTAGAGCTTTACCCAAACTCCTTGGCAAACTATGGCAAACCTTCAGGTCATTGATAAGGATTAGACGATAGGAACATCATGATGTCCTAGCAGTGAGTGAGTGAGTGTATATGATTTAACGTCGCTTCCAGCTTATGAAACTAGCTTCTATTTATATATATAATTTATTTTCTTCTACGTGGTGCTAAAATGGTCTTATGAATTAAGCTTTTATATTATAGACGAGGAAATTCTTCTTGGACGTCGGCTGGCTTAGGAATTTCTGATCTGACGCTTGCGTTTGGACGCACGAAACAACGAGTTTGGGCAGTATCCTGTTCTGGGTTCTCTACGAACCAGTGTACATCTATCTTTTATTATCTACACGAAGAACATTTTTCATTATTTCTCAAACAGACCAAGGTCGGATATGGTTGGCGAATAATTGGCAAAACATTGGTAGACCTCAAGGGTTTACGGGTTATGGATAAAACAGGACAATTTTGATTGATTCATCACCTTATATGTACTATCCTGTGTAGAACAAAATGACAAGCTGTGGCACATGCTTCAAGTCAAGCATTAAATTCTGCGCTACCCAAGTATAAATGATCTTTCCTATGTGATATGTACTGATATGGAAATGAAAAATCGACAGAATTCTATAGTACATATGTGGCCGATCAGAATAAACGAGCCCGCAGATATAAGATTTCTGCTGCATGTACTGACTTCTGTCGTTTTTTGATGGACTTCCTTTAGAATAGACGTGAGATTGGGAGAATAACATATGACGGAAGGGACCTCATTGCCTCTTGCTGACATGTGTATCCTCCACAACAATTTCTATTCAAGATACGCCTCTTTATTACAGTTCCATGCGAGAGATTCCACTAGCGAAATTATTTACTTATTTATTTATTTTCAAGTCCTATTTACAGGCTCCGATAGCACATACATATTAATATTAATAAACGGATTATAGCTAAAACATAACGTATTAAAATGTGTTAAGTTCGTGTATACTCGACTTAAATGATTTTTCACAACAGGCAAAAACAGAAAGATACCATAACAACAATTAAGATAATACTACAGACTCTCCACGTAAACGCAATTTCGACCCGCTTGTACAGAGTTTATACGAGTATTGAACTTCCCACGTATAAGTTTAAAACAATAATTAAGATGTATATGCCGAAATAATTTTGCAACATTTACGCTCTTATAATGTTGTCTGGCTAGAAATATCGAGACAATTGTTATCTTTTATAATATCATTAAAAGTGTTAGATGTTTCTTAACTGACAATGCCATGGAAGATGTTGATTATCGATCGCTGTTCAGACTGACGTTTACATTCACGTTGCTGCTAACCTGTACTTCAGTTTGACTGACATATCGATGAAAAATGGCTAGAAATATTCGTACCTAATCAAAAATCATATTGCCATTCCTGTTAAATTTGGAAAACTATATCTTGTGACACTCTCATTTCTATGTCCATTGGCCGTACTGATTCAAAACGTTTCAAGCGAAATTTCCCTTCAAATATCTATCCTTGTTGCCATTTTCAAGCAAGATTAGACTTATTATTTTGAAAATCGAAGCGATCAATCATCGTCACGTGTTACTTACTATACATGGAACGTCATTAGTGAAAGTAGATATTCGTATGACATTGTAGAACACAATTCAAAAGAAACCACGTCCAATCTATTTTCTTGTAATACTAGGGTCAGGTGCTACATTCACTAGACTGCCGTCATTCATACAGTAATTTGGTGTCCATAATCAAACTACCGCATTTAAAGGGGATCCGGAATGTTCTGAGATCAATTTTACCTGATATTGGAACATAGCTGCACTCCGTCTCAATGTTATCGCATTGTACCGAAAGTGATGTTAAGGATGTCCGCTGATGGTTTTTGACTTTGGCAGCCATTTTGCCTGTTTTTCTATTGGGTTACCTCCCTTCCCTAGGTTAAGAGATGGGGATTTTCGTTAAAAGCCTTCTAGCCGAGAATTTTGCACACCAACATCCATCCAATTTGCTAAATTTTGATAGACATTGTGATTATCTGCAAACAGTTAGAATATAAGAAAAAGTTAAATACTATGAATTTTTCATGAATATGCTTCAAAACTAGGGCTATTCCCTATGCTTTCTGTGTTATCAAATTGAGCATGGGTCAGTCCACTTAACATTGCCTACAGCTAAAAAATGCACACCAACCTATATTTTTTTCTTTGTTTTTCCTCATATTACAGAATTATGAATGCAACAACACACATTATTCAAAAAGTTAATTACTTTGATTTACCACCAGCGGACATCCTTAAATTCCCGACAAACACCAACAAACACCTGCACAGCTTTGTTTTCCCCAACAGTGTTGTCGGCGGACGAGGGTAACTATAACGAGCGCGCACAGAATTTGTACTTCCTCACTTTATGCAACAATGTACGCAGTGGCCAGCTATGGGAGTGACGCCTCATTCAGAAATTATTTTGATCATGAGGAAGACATAAAGGAACATATTTTATCAAAGTTTTGATATAATTTCGTATTAAATATTTGATTTTGCATGTCCGAATCGATGTAAAGGCCTCGGAAGTTGATGTCAAACTTCGTCCGGTAGAGAGGAATCAGTACCCTCAAAGAATTTGTACGCTATGATTATAGCGATATATGGTGTTTCTGAATCGATTGGTCACACTACTTGGCCATACGAATTCAATTTTTAATAATTAAGTTATGGTACCAGCAAAATTACATCATGATGAAGTCAAAGTCTTATATTTGAGAAGTATTACTTGACGAGTGCTTTGTCATGCACGCTTGTGGAGTGCACACTTGTGGAGTACGAACGTAGATCTATGGCGTTACGTTTCGTAACTTTTGTCTGTCTAATTGCGCTTAACCCGGGGCTAGGGGTCGTATGAACCCATCTACTTCAAGATCCTCATGGTGCTCATATGAACAGACACAATCAAAGCGTGACTGAGATACATCATTCTTTAGATGATGACTTTACAACGAACATTATGGATTAAGAATACTGATCAGCGATACGGATTTGATATTTTTGGAACATCATGATGTCTTGTCGGCATCACTGAAAACTGTTGACCGCTTCTCTCTTGTAGGAAACTAGCCTATGTTTATGTATACTACGATTGCCTTTTTGAATTTGGTGCTAATACTGTTATATGGAATATGGAATAGATATTTGGATTATGGACGCAGATATTCTTTAATGGACGACGGCTGAATTATGAATGACGGACCAGACACTTGTAATTGTGGATGTGGGTATTCATTTCAACAACATCCTAGTCTTTGAATTACAGTATCCAAACAGCGCATAACCTCGGGATTTGTGGAATTAGATAGAAATGTATCCCTGAACATGCTGCATGCTGCAATCAGTGGGGATGACCTTTCTCTAATAGATTTTAGTAGGCTGTTATTCATTCTACACTGGTTTTATTCCCTTCCTATTTCTTGTTGAGTAATGCTTCTTAATTAGCGGTACATCAAATACAGGTTCTATGTGAATATCACTATTAAACAAGATGAATTTGCCGTGTATCTCTTACTTAATGCGATATTTGTGCCCCTCTGAATACCAATATTATGTTAGTACTTGGTACTCAATAATTTTTCAATAATATGATGCACCTTTCCGCACAATTCCTGGATACGTCTTAAAATCTCGCTGTGTATGATGTTTGGTGTATCTTGGGTGTTTGTTGTGTTGGAATTAGTGTTTTCTGAATTAGTAGCTGGGGTAACTTCGCGCAACGCGAAGTTACTGATCATTGGCTACATGCAAAGCAAAATCTGCATGATGTTTACATGACCAAACACAAGCAGAGCGTGACGGAGATTATTATTATTATTATCCCAAGAACGAAGTTCATTTGGATTATAGAATACATTGCCAGTAACATAAATTTAGTTATTGGAGAACCAGTGTATGTCTTGCGTTGTCGGCAGCAGCACACTGTTGAGTGTTTCGCTCTTGTACGAATATATTTTATTTCATTTAATGTCTGTTCGTATTGCTTCAATACCCTAGTACTGGATAATCCCCATATTTGCGACGCTGTGAATGATGTATACCCCCCCCCCCCCGCCCCGCCCCCCTTTAATGGATTTGAAAGAAACTACTGGTAGCCCAGATGGAACATCATATCTGGACCTATCCCTTTATGAGAAAATGATCAGAGCTTTTCTGGATAGCAGTATTCTAGAAGGACCTGCATATACGGCGTATACATATTTCACCTGGTAGCATTGATAGAACAAGTACGGACTGTGACGATTTTAATCAACGGCACAGAATATTATTACATAAAATTGCCAAACAGACCTACACCACCAAACGCCTGCATTCAATGTTTCTCAACTTCACTGATAAATATCGGACAGTGACGGCAAACTACGCTCGTAGCGTACAATAGCTCTGATGCTTGTGTAACTTGTGTCTAATTCCACTTAACCCGGTGCTAGAGGTCGTTTGAATATCATGTTTTTACATATTCATGGTGTGTAAATGAACAATAACAATCAAAGCGTGACTGAATACCTATCCTGGAAAATGAGTTGGAAATTCTTGTGGATAAAGAATTGTGGCCAATGATTAGAATTCTGGGTAAAGAAAATCATCATGTCTTACAGGCGTCTTTGAAACGGTTGAACGCTTCTGTCTTGCAGGAAATCATCTTGTGTTTTTATTATTATTATTTTATATACATTTGGTTTTGGTGCTTACTGCCATTTGAAATAGGTCATCTGATTATTGACGCGGAAATTCGTTTATGGATGATGGCTGTATAGTGAATGTTGAATCTAACGCTTGCCATTTGTCGGTAGTACCGTCGGGAAGGTAAGATATGTAGATAATGGACGCATAGCTTAATAAAAGATGAAGGTTGACTACTGCATGTATAATCTGACGCACGAAGTTGTTGAATATCGCGCCCAAGCTTATCTCAGTTTTTTTTGGGGGGGGGGGAGATATGTACACGCATCCGCTTTCCTTCGCTGACGAAAAATAATCTGTGACTGTGAACACGTTCTATACTGGGTTTATTCCCTTCCTGTTTCTTCCTATTTCTCTCTTATGTTGACTGAGACTATACGGTGAAGTCATGTGACCCCTTCTCACTTCTCTTATATGCGTTGTAATGTTTACTTGTATATGGCGAGATTCTGCTGGTGGACGTTTCGTCTCCGAGGCCCGCCCCCTGTACAGACCTTTTGGTTTTTGATATTGGCCTATGTTGTCATTGTGGGAAGTTGATGCTGGGTCGACATCGGGCCTTACAGACTAGTATTTTGTGTTAAATTTCGTCATTTTCATCTGACGAGGATACAGCTCACCAATTCCCAGTGTACGAGTTGTCACAGCGATACAGCTCATCAATTAGCAATATACGAGTTGTCAGAGCATTTCCATTATTGCTCTCTAGATTTGTGTCTAATACTGCTTATGCCGGTGCTAGAGGCCGTGTGGTCATGTCATCCAAGTTGCCACATGAACAGGTAGAATAAAAGCGTACCTGAAATACAATCGCTAGATTCTTGGTGTGTGCTTTAGAATAGGCTAGCTGAAGACTATACTGTGAAGTCATGTGGCTCTGTCAGTATGTGGGCACCCTCTTCCCGCGTCCCTTATATGCGTTGTTATTCTCATATTCGATGTCGTGTGTATGAGGCGTAATTACTCATTATTGCTCGCCCTCACTTTAAGGTTAACCTAGCTATCTGCTACTGCATGCTGACGGAGAGACAAAAAACATAACACCGGATTGTAATATCAGTATGATTGCCAAACAACATTCCCATACTTCCAGTGTATACATTTTTCCAACTTTTAAGCGAGTTGTGATCTAGCGCCACTATTGCTAGCTTCGAGGATGACAGAAAGAGTGCATTTCGAGTGATTTTCTATCGTAAGATTTGAAGATCTAATTTAGGCAAACAGTATCGCCGTTATGGGACCGTACTACCTATAATGCATGCAGTAAGGGATGTTTAGGATGTATTATAGTAATGAATCATGTTAACCTGATGTTAGAGATTGATGGAATTTGAAAGCTGCCAAGAATCGCTGGGCCTATATCGGCTGAAGGATTTGCGGTGTATCCACAGCAAACCGTTTTGTGAACAACTGGCACGATCGTTTTCCTCACGTTCCTGACTTGGTAATGAGAACCCACCAACGGCGTCGACTGGTGATTTTCTCTGAATGTTTGTTTAATTATCCCGGTTCCCATGGTACCTTCACGGAAATTCTGCATCGAGGTTGGGTCCCTTGTACGCTTCGATCTTTGCAAATGATAGTACGCGATGTCCATTTCCTACTCGTCACACAAGCTCCCATGCAAAACGTGAAAGCAATTCCTTTTTCACACAATGTTTTCAGTATATAAATCTAAATGAAATTGAATATGTATGAAATGTATGTGATGTTATTATTGGTTCACTTGCTGTTATAAGATTTAGTTCTTTCGATTATGGACGCGCAAATTCTCTATTGGGCGGCGGCTGAATATTGATTATAGCCGCTGTATTGCGAATGGATTTCACATAGGTTATTATTATCGAGCATGACTGGCTAGTGTATATCAATATAACTTGAACATTATGTGGACCTTATGATAGGATATGAATTTATTATGATCGGGAACCAAAGTGGTCTGTTTCTGGTCGTGACTGTTCTCCAAACTCGATTCGTCGCGAGGCCTATCCTTTTTTTTTAATTATCCCTTGAGCCCAGATTGAAAGACAGGAGTGTAAATTAGATACATGTACACTACAAGAAAATTGTGTTTTTCGGTCATCAGTGAAAACTGCTGACTATTTTTTTTTTTTTTTTTTTTTTCATTTTGCGCTTATTTGGAATTGATGAAAACGGTTTATCAATCATTGGCACGGAAGTTCTTTTGTGACCGAAGGTGGAATACTGAATGTCGGATCTGACGCCTGTATTCTGATATCAGCTTCCTGTTATTGGTCGGGCTCATTCTTGATAACCAAATACAACTACGGTTCTCTTGACGGCTGTCATTCATCTATTGTTCAACATAGGTGAGTGACACAGAGGCGCCTCTAGCTTCCCGGGATAATGGTTCTTTTGCGCAGGACAATACAAAGCACTTCAAAACACTTTGCCGTGGGGAGTCGCTGCGCTAATGTTTCTCACTAGATCGTTGAAATGCAGTAAATCTAATCGGATATCGCTTGGACAATTGATTCTCGCGGAAGAAATTGTTATATTTCGAGTATGGCTACACAAGTGGTAAGAGTAATGCACGTGATGGTGTACATAATTCGATAGAAATATAGATTACTTTGTTCCTAATGATGACCAGAAGGGGAGATATACTGTGGATGATCAAATTTTCATGGGTATATATCGACCCGGCAGCTCCGTTAAATAATAAATACTGTAACACGGCGTGATGGCATTATGTTCATTTGACCCTTACATATCTGTTCAGCTCCTAATAGACAATCGTTAATGGCAAATTACGGAATCTGTGGCAAGAAATTGTATTCATTTCAGGTGTATGAAGCAATTTAACATTAATTAATGGGAAAGCACACCTTAAATAGGTTATCTTTGATAAGCGATGGCCGCGCTTAGACCGCGCGACACGAAGGGAATTTCCCCTGACATTAAGTTCATTGCAAGCAGTCGTCTTTATGTCTCTCACGTAAACATTACATTGGTTGAATATTTTTCTTTCATCCAGAATCAATTATCATTTCGGTTAAACATAGATATAATAAAAATAGCATGTGGACAGAATAAACATCGTCTATCAAAACTTTCCGTGAATTTGTTCTTGAGTTCATCAGAGGCAGCAGTCTTTCTGTCCATATAAACATTACAATGATAATTTCTTTTTTGTCGAGAACCAATTATCGCATGTTTCAGCAGAAATATAATGAAATGATGTGTAGATAGAACAAACAATGAACGTCTACCGGACTGCATGTATTTCGTTTCTTCGCGATGGTGTAAAACGAAGTGGTTTTATCCGTGATTAGAGGTCGACGACCAAATATACACACTTGGGATGAGTCCAAAGCATTTTCACATTTAATTTAATTCCACGAGTGTAAGATTCTGTTTGTCACGTAACATCATTTAAGCAAATTATAACGCAATAATTCGCTTTCTCCACTCGATCGCAACATTTCTTGCTTTCGTTCCCTTCTCGGCGAGACAACGGCATTGACTCAGGCGCATCACATTCTAACTTCAGATTTGAGCTGATCTGTCCTCACAGCTCCCGAGCTAGGTATCCAATTCCGCCTAAACCGGCGCCAGGGGCCGCGTGGACACTTCATTGTCTCCACATGAACACCAGTATAAAGGCGCAGCTGAGGTACTAAGGCTACGTCCGAGGATCCACCGTATTCTCGGGTCTGAATGTGAGGTGCCTAGGAAAGCTTTCCTGTAGAGTCATATGGTGCTTTTTAGTCGCCAGATGACGTCAATTTTTCCCACCTATTGCATATCGCTCCAATTTAAAAGTTGTATACGCTTATAAACACAGCAGAGTTTGAATGCATCCCTTGAGAGGCTTGCCAGTTTCCACATATCGCAGATTTCAAAATATCGCAGATAATTTCACAACAAAATGCAATAATTGTAACATTTTGATTAACTCTTCATCATATATTATTTATTTTGGGTCTTTTCATACCACAGGTTATACTCGTGATCGCTGCATGTCATCATCCACGCGACATGTTGGCGAGATCTCTGCGAGGTTACGACATGCTACGTTAGACTGACAATATCTTGGTGAATACGTAACACGCTTTGCAATCTCCAAACCCCCAGATATTTTGCGAATATTAAGCGAACACCCAGAAGACTCCATACATACACCAAAAGAATGAATAAACGGTTACTTTCGAGGTCTGACGAGTACGGTACCCAATGGTTTGATGCCTCGCTTCGTCAAACAACAAACAGGCCGCGTGAGTATACTGTAGTCTACGAACCGTGAAGCCCGCATCGCTATTGGCAGTAAAAGTTTGCTGGCCGATGCTTGTATCTGGATGAAATGATCACCTTGCAGATATTCATGTCATTGTTGCATTTGTAAACATAGTATTTTATAGTACATTTTCATCGATGGGGAAAAGTAGTTCGGTGACGATATGACCAGGCGTACTAATTTATTTTCTCATGCATCATGTATTATCTAATCGGCGTTTTTAAATGTGTTAAGCACCAAGGTTAATAGGAATATGTCATGACCAAATGTCGCTTATAAAACTGCAGTTATGTGATAACACATGCCATCCAAGTTGCCACATGTACAAGTACAATAAAAGCGTACCTGAGATACAACACATATCACTAATCGTTAGATTCTTGGTATGTGCTTTAGAATATTTTAACCAGAAGACTATACTACACACGCGTTTTCCCCAAGCTGTAACCATCATGGTCCGACATTGGTAAACATATGGTACATCATATATTGACAAACGGTTTTTTCACCGCCAATGTAGGAGCGTGTGGGTGTGGACAAACGATGTACCAATTTCGTTCGGTCCATCATGGCGTGGCAAACATTTGGACCAATATATGTTTTCACTCCGAAAGCCGCAGTTTGGTATTTATGACGTCATTTATATCCCAGAATGCATAGCGTGTTTTCAATTCGCATGCGTGAGCAAATTGCTTCCTGTACCAACAACAACAACAACAACATTGCGGAGCTGCTGTTGTCGCTGTTGGCAGAAAACAAATGCTTAGAAGTCCGCATGGAGGCCTGAGCATCATCAAAGAAGTTTCCTGGTTGTTTTTAACCGAGAGCAGTGTCTTCAAGATCAGCATCTTCAACCTAAAGGTAATTTCTGGTGTCTAAGCGATCCTTTTTCACGGAACTTGAAGGTCAACTCATTCAGCAGATTCAGAACAGATTCAATTTCCAACGTACAATGTAGGCAAAAACGGCGGTACAGACGAACTGAAGGCCTATGGACGAGCCCAGACATATGATGGTAGAAAGCGAGCAGAATTATAAACCATTCACAATTATGTAACACCGCCACAGATAACCCCCCCCCCCCCCTTCCACTAACATGAGAATAAGTGGCTAGTTCATCAAACTACCATGCAGTGTTTTCAGGAAAGTATACTTTAAGGAACCCGCAAAAACCTTAGTAGTCGGGTCTCCAGACAATGCACCCCTCTCCCCTTCCACTCCACATACATTTACAATAATGGAGGGTTACACCATCATGTATGATACTCTGTAAAACAACTGTACCCCAGTACACAAAATTGCACATCCACAAATAACTGTGTATTGGTACACAAGATGTGTAGGTTTTCTTCAAAATTGTGTACCACTGGAACACAATTATTGTGGATGTGCAATTTTGTTACAGCGATTGTTTTAGAGAGTACCTCCTTGAATTATATACAGCGACTGCACCCATTAACATAAGCAGTCGATTCAGGCAGGGTTACGTAATTTTGAATGGTCTCTGAATTCACTATATTTCCACAAACAGCATAGTCTTATAAGTCAAAACACCATTGAAATACCTGGGATGTCCATCGCAACAACTTTATTTGAAAATGTAAATCATAACCAGTTATAAAGGCACTTCCCAAACAATACAGTGACGGTCTCCTCTGTGAGAAATAACAATCTGATGGGTTGAAGACCAAATACTGTCAGATATACTGCAATTATTCTGAAAGGTTGATTACGCTAGATGGTAGTGTAAGCTTACCAACCGATATTATTTCACGGTCTAACTGAACATCAAAGATAATGGACTAATATGCTCATGGGTTAAATTCACCGTCCTGCCATGCAAAATGACCCGAAACAGCAATTGTACCAGTGAATGTTCATTCATTCCCCACAAATGTTCAACATTGATAGTGGAAATAAGAGTAATTCTATTGAAGAACAAAAAATAACATTTTACAAAATGATTAATCATTATTACATTAAACTTTCATGAAAGATTTTCTTCTTTTTTTAAGTAGACTATTCAAAAGAAAACTAAAAAAAACATTGTTTCGTGATTGAAACTGAAAGAAACTTATTCAAAGTGATTGATACACAAATACATGTACATAGAACATTTTGTGCTGCGAGGTTGTTTGTTGTTTGTACCAAAAAAATGGAATATTTGAGTTATGGTACACCAAAATGGAATAAAATAGAAACTCAAAAATCCATATTCATGTATATAGGTTTTTCACCAGTGGACCAGGAAGTGTTTGTCACTTTCTGTTTACACACCACCATCGTCTATCCAACTAATACAATATTATCTATGAAAGAATTCAAGGGATGATTGGCATAAAATACAACAGCATTTTGTTGTATTATACTCAGAATACTTGCAAGGCATCGTATGTCGTGGTTCCTCAATACCAGGGCCAATGAAGTAGTACTGTATATTAGTGCAAAATAGCTGCTTTAAGTTTCAAATGTGAAATATACTGTCTATCGATGGAGTAGGCGCATGTAATTTTCAGGCACACCTGTCAATCATAACCATAGCGGAGGTGATGCCCTAGGATAAATTTGAAATAAATCAGAATTTTCAACATTGGCTTACCCATCTCAAGACAATGTGCACATCGGCTGAATTACGGTCAGATGCAGGGTGTGTGAATTTAAACATTGAACTCGCGAATCCACAGTACATAACTTTATATCATGGCCAATTATATCAGTAGTTCCACTCACACTATCATTGTTGTAGGACCAGATATCAAGTATTGGGTCTTTCAAAGTGACTACTCTATATTTAGTATTTGTTAACTTAAACAAAGCCAATCTCAATTATTGCTGCATCTTTTTAAAGTTGAAATGCAAAGGTTTTTAGATTCTTCTTTTAGTATTTTATATAACATGTATAAGTTGAATAATGATAAAAAATATCAGTATATCTGCTACCGGTACTTGATTTAATTTGAATTAGTTTTTCTGGTAGAATCTTTTGAAATGTTGGTTCCCCAAGCCCAGCTGACTTCCAATTTGCACACAATCATCACTACGTAATCTTTCCTTTCCTTACTTCCAGCCACCTGAAGACGAAACATTACAAGCATGGACATCCGACCTGTGACATAAAAGGGTGAGTGAGTAGTAGGGGTTAACGTCGTTTTCAACCTTGTTTCAGTCATATCACGATAGTGCCTACATGTGCCAGTACATGAGAGTGCTCACAGTTCCTATTACCCTGGACACTGATCTGCCCAGCCAGTACAGCACCGGTCACCCATCCAAGTATTGACCTAGATGTGACATAAAATAGCCCAATGGGCTCCAATACCCCTCGGCCATGTCGGCTCTCAGTTATTGTCTAGTCATGCATTGAATACGATGTACTTTTAGAACTTTGACAACATCATGTATTGTAGGTTGACAAAAAGGTGATCTAATAGTGTTGACTGTAGTTCTATCATTTTAGAAATACATAGAAATTGAGCCAGGTCGGCTTTTGCCAAGGCCTTAATTGATGGGAAAATTTTGCGGTGAGGTTCTGGTAGAGCATAATCAAATCAAGTAGTTTGATCTTGGAAATACTGATCAAATTCAATCATCTTCAACAATTATCTGGTCTATTCTAACTTAATTGCATATGGAACAAGATCTTATACACTTGAACATATAGAATTTGACCTTTTAACTTAGAGAATAGGTCAAGGTCAGTGATATTCAATAGACTTCAGGTTCAGGCATACATGTACATGGTATAATTTGGACAAGGTAGATATACTCCTTCATGAAATATTATATTAAATAGAATCTGATCTGTAGAAAATAGGTCAAGGTCAGTCATCTTCATCACACCTCTGGGCCATCGCCAGATGTATACATAGTATTAATTTGGAAAGCCTAGTAGGTACATTTCTCCATGTTATATCATAATTCAAAACATTTCATAACAGTATATGACCTTGAAAAAATAGGTCAAGGTCAGTCAACTGGAATAGGCTTCTAGGCAATCACCAATTGCATATTTAATATGAATTTGGAGACCTTAGCTTTAATCTTTAAATAATGTATAGCAAATAATAGAATTTGACCTTGATAAAATAGGCCAAGGTCAGTCATTTTCAATAAGCTTCTGACCTTTCACCAGATGCATAAGTGGTATGAATTTCAATGCCTGGCTCAACCCTCACAACTGGCCACAGCATTCAGCAATTGCAGAGGTAATCCATTCACTTCAGCAATTTTTAACATGGTGCTAAATGGGAGTTATTTTGATGCCATGTGATTTTTACGAATGTGAGTTTTCCGAATTGTGAGAGATGCTGGCTATAATCCTTCTGAGAAACCGTGTCCACAGACAGACAGACAGATGAAGCAACGATGACAATACCATTCGGGCACATTTGCCCGAGGGGTAAACAAACCCAGATAAGTGACGCAGATTTCATTTGTGAAATCGACCAGGCTTGAGATACCAACTTTTCTAAAGCTACTAGCTAGTAGACAAAATACTTCTACATGTAATAAAACCAAAAGAAGTAAATAAGCTGATAGTTCCAACATTAACCCATGAAGAACATAAAAGACAAAATATGACCTTTGCATTTCACCTTTAAGCAGTGAATCACAGAATATATGAATATACAGTGAACCCTCATTATAATGAAATTCATTACATTGTCAGAACACCATTCCAGTTTGGTCTTTTTGGAGCATGTTGAGATCAGTTAAACTAAAGTTAAACTAATCCTGTCAATGATACATGTGGCTC
>JAVTVY010015256.1:0-67203 GCA_036873755.1 Hanleya hanleyi | reverse complement strand
AACATTCCGAAAATTGTTAGTTAAAACATAACGTCAAAATAAACGAAATGTAATAATTGATTCACACCTATAGATCGGCGATCACCCTTGGACTGAATCAGGGATCTCTGAATGCCAACGAATTGGATGAAATATTGCTATGAGTTCGTTGAGAATAATAAGCAAAAATGAAAGTACTCAAAGTACTGATGTCTGGATCGCCAATAATGGGTTTAAAGTTTCAAAACGTTTCAGCTGGCATGTTTCAGTCGATAGCAGATGTATGGATACATGTGGAGATTTTCTCCAAGTTGTGGACGAGTCTGTTTGGAGAATCACAACTGGAACACAGAGTTCAGTCTTCAAGGAAGTGAATTTGTCAAGGCGGCTCATTTCGAAATATGCCAGGTCTTCGTGGTAGCAAGGAACTATCTGCTGTAATATGCTCAAATTGGATCGTCTGCGTCAATGTCTTCTACCAGATTTTCATAATTCATGCAATTCTATTGTGACAAAACGATACGACAAATTTGCGAGGAGACTGGATAGTTTTATTAACTGGTTTTATTAATAGTTCTGTGTAGCGCAGATATTGGCAAGAGCTGCACGAAGTTTGCGTTAAGTCCCCAAGATTACTTATATATGCCTGGTGTTTATAGTAAATTTGTTAGCGTGGGAGAGACAATTTGTGCGAAAATTCTGGTTGTTGTTGCTGCACGGTACCTGAGAAATTCTGTTGTTTCTGCTTTCGAAAAGTGTTGTTGTTGTTGGTGTTCAAACGTTTTCAAACTAAATTATATTCGGTGAGCAGTGTCCCCCAGAATACAATTTGCACTGGACAGGATCCGGTCAAGTTCACAAGACGAGAAAAATGTAAATACTATTGTTGTTGCTTCGACACATATGTCCTCTGGAAATATATTCCATGCAGTATGCGTATACATTAAATAGTAAACGAACGCCGACTTTACGGGAAAGGACGCGACTACGAGTGTTGAAAACTGGGGTCTTCATAACCCCAGCAGCGGAATCTGTCCAGTGAGAGCGGAACGAGAATTCATTTATTGCAACGTCTGCTCGGCGAATACGCAATGATCGTGCAGCAACAACAACAGGGATTCTCGCACAAATTGTCTCTCCAACGCTATCGTTGTCAACAAACAAATTACGAACAATATACACCAGGCATTCTTGGGGACGTACAGGCACACACAAAAAATGTTATTTCTCTCGGTTAAAGCATGAATTAGAGAGAAATTGCTTTGTCTGGTTGGTGTAATGTGTTTATGTAATCAATTGTTTTGTTTAACAATTGGGCTTGACCTCAGGGCGGTGTTTCCCGCCCTGGGATATGTATTAAACTAAGGAGTTGTAATGAAGTTTCCATTCAGCACGATTGACTGGGACCGTGCTGGTAAATTTTTAAAAAAATTAATAATTGCATATGATAAGTTAATGGCAATTATATTTAATGGTTATCAATTGATGGCGTATGTTGGTTTAGGTTTTCGGTATTAATATTTGGATATTGTTTCTTATCTGATTATGTTTTAAAGTATGGTTTACATATTTACTTTGTCGTCCGATTGAGTACATGTATGTGTTTGCAGTACATGTTATTGCTTAAATGAGTAACCGCTCTACCCCCATAGAGTATGCCAGGCTGCAATGGGGTGGGGGCAGGTTCCGTCCCTATTATGACTGATTATGGTCGGGGGGTTGTTCCTGGCCGGCGGCAGGCATTTTTTTTTATATAGGTTATTCTCTAGTTTTATCTGAAAACAATTTGTTTAACGAGTTGTTTCAATATAGCGCTGATATGCCCTATCAGTGTGATGGTGTTTCATGTCGTTTATGCATTTGAAATCTTCTGTGTATCATAACATTGTTGGAATGATTGGTAGATTTCTACCGCTGTTTGTCAGAATAAAGAGAGCGTACGGTCCCAGCAGTATTACCAAACATGGAGTTATGTGTTGATTATTGGTGATTTGTTTATTTCATAAACAAATGGAACCGGGTACCAGAGAACCGCAGAGACAACAAACACCACGATGCGGGCAGTTTACCATGTTACCAGGGCATCAATTTACATTTACAACAGTCTGAGGTAACAGTACATTGCTGGCAGCCCAATTGTTGTTGTTGCATCGTAAGCTCATAGTGGGCACTGAGAATCGGGTTCAGCCGATTGTGCGGAACCAGACAATGCAAGGAACAAAAAAATAGTCCACGGATTCAAGCAATCCCTGGGCGAAGAAATGAATATGAAATACTCTCAAATTCAGATTTTGTTTTATTTCTAGTTAACATGAAACGATTACGACGGTTTGATCCTGATATGACACAAACATAAGTGCAAATCACTGGCGGATTGCTACAGGTCAACACAGGGTCATTGTGATATAGTGCGCGTACACATTTTCAGATATTTCGACCTAAGACTTGAAAAATGGAACTTTTTGCTCCCTCGCTTACGCTCAGCATTAAGAGGATAGAACATGGACTGGTTCGCTCGGTGTCAGTATAATGTGACTGAGTGGGGTGTCATGTCTGCCTACGGCATGATATTTCAGTGGGACAGCACTATAAAATGGCAGCATTAGATCTGCTCTGTTACAAGTAGGTACCCCTGCCCCTCCCCCTCCCCTCCCTTCCCTTCCCCATCGTGATATAGCTGCAAAAATGTTGAAAGCGACGTTAAACTCTATTCACTCACTCACTCAGATATTTCGTGAGTGGCAGCATAGTCTGGTCGAAACCGCCACGCGGTGCGATCCAGAGAAAAATGCATTACAAATTCACGGTTACAGCTAATTTATTGATTAAAATTGATTGATGTTGTAAGGAATTACCGGAAACCCCGATTTGGACAAGTTGGTGAGTATCAAATGATATGTATCAAAGGCCTACATGATATATATAGGTTATACACACGTTGAAACTTTCTACATATAACTGTTTAGCTGCGACATACTCTGTCAGGTATGCCAACCGAATGTTGACGGCTGCTCGGATGACAGTGACGTCATCATTCGATATCACCGGATTTGTATTTTTCTGCAAGTTTTTCTAACCTTCGTCTTCTTTATTTGTAGTTTGAACTTTCCTCGTTAGTTCAGTTCCAGGAACACCTTCAGCGTAACTTGAACAGATTTAGGAGCAGGCTATACCGTTCATAGATGGCCATGGCTGCTTTCGGAGAAAGGGGCGTATTTGGATGTACGCCTGTTGAAAGTTATCCTGTCCCGCGTCTTCGATTACCTCATCATAGCTATTAATAGCTTCATGCAGAATACGATTCCAGGTGGTAGGTTCTTCCTCACTGCCTTGGGATGTAGGCTGACTATCTGAGATCAAACTCTCGTATCAGTAGATAGACTCTCAGCAGTCTCTGATTCTGTATCAGTCAGTGGAATCTCAGCAGTCTCTGTATCAGCATACGTCTCAAAGGACTCCTCGGAGACTTCAATCTCATGTATATTCTTCTCGTGTCGCATCACGTCGTAACGTCTGGTGAACGTACTTTTCGAACTCAGAGCAAGTAAGCCATGTTGACGATTGAACCTCGACTGTGCGTGTTTTGGTAATACACTTGGTTTAATAGACGGTAACGCCCGCCCACGCCCAGCTTAACGCTTCAACGGTCGATACTTCATGTAGGAACCTATTGCCTGAGTCTTTGTGTCAATGAAAAGGCACCAGTTTAGATATATTGTTGTCCCCAGACTAGGCTATTGTATAGGTTAACCAGAAGACTATACTGTGAAGCCATGTGACTCTGTCAGTATGTCGGCACCTCTTTATATGCGTTGTAATTTTTACCTGTGTATGGCGAGATTCTGCTAGTGGACGTTCCGTCCCCGAGGCCCGCCCCCTGTACAGACCTTTTGGTCTTTGGTATATGTTGGCATTTGTGGGAAATTGATGCTTGGTCGACATCGGGCCTTACAGACTAGTCTTTTGTGTTAAATGCCGTCATTTTCATCCGATGACGATACAGCTCACCAATCCCGAATGTACGAGTTGTCACGGCGACACAGCTCCCCAATTACCAATATACGAGTTGTCAGAGCATTTCCATCATAGCTCTCTAGATTTGTATCTAATACCACTTATGCCGGTGCTAGGGGCCGTGTGGCCACGTCATCTAAGTTGCCACATGAACAGGTACAATAAAAGCGTACCTGAGATACAACACATATTACGAATCGTTAGATTCTTGGTATGTGCTTTAGAATAGGTTCACCAGAAGACTATACTGTGAAGCCATGCGACTCTGTCAGTATGTCGGCACCTCTTCCCACTTCCCTTATATGAGTTGTAATTGTATGCATTATTTCGTGATTCTTACATGGGGTATGAACCGCTTCAACGCTCTGGTGAAATAGCTCTGAAACTCTGATTTTCATGGAATTGACACGAATTCATCGAAATGCGATGACGTCCGTCAACGCCCGTCGTTACGCCTTAACGCTCTATCTTTACGCCTTAGCGCCTTTTAATGACGCGTTCACAAATATTTCTTTTTTAATGTTATGACATATGCCGCTTTCCAGTTCATGCCCGAGGTATTCAGCATCGACGCTGTTCTTTCGATTTCCATATGGAGCGAGTCCTTGTCCAGCAATTTTATATGGGTCACTAGGTCGGCATCGTAGTCTGGGTGTGTTATGGGCTAAAACTTCTGTGGCCCCCAACGTCTCGCTCATTTCGGCGTCCATAATTTCTTTGAACAAATGCTTCCATAGCCTCAAGTTCACATGGTGTTCATTCCCTTGTACGGGTTTGGGATCGTCCTTCACGGTTGGGTGATATTCCGGGACTGATGGTATGAAGCCGGCCCGCTGTATGGGAGTGGGTTGCTGCTGCTGGACGGGTGCTGCCAGGTGTGGACTCGGTGGATCGTGTGGGGATATATGTTGCTGTGGTGACCCCTCGCCGGGTAACAGATGGGTCGTCACCGGCGATCTTCGGGGGTATGAGTTTTTAAGTCTACGAAAATTTAACCGTACGGATGACTTCTCGCACCTTGAAACGCCTGCATGAAATGGTCGATGTTCTGAGGAAAAATTCGACTACCAAACACACGGATATATGCTCTATCTAGTGTGGGCAGTTCAAGGCAATATCTCTGGACGCCTTCCCTTGAGGAAAGAGATTCTGGGTCAAATAAATGACGGATGGATTGCGATGATGGGATCTTTTGGTAAATAAGTCGACAACGTCTTTAGACAATAGGTCTTTGGATTATGGACGCGGATATTCTCTAATGGACGACGGCTGAATTATGAATGACGGACCAGACGCTTGTAATTGTCCTTGGCCGCACTCATCAGATCATCTACCACGTTGGTCTGCTCGGGGTCGAAGAAATACCCCTGATCGATATCGCGAGGAATCCCTGAGACGAAGCTCACATTTTGTAATCTTGTAGTTTCGTAGGCGGACTGTCACTGGCTATAACACCAAAATATAAGGGTATAGCTGAGGGGCTCTTCTTTTAAGAATTTCATCACCCATGACGTCTTTCCACATCCCGTAGGACTGCTCACCATCATCGTATCGGGATGCTCTAATACTTTCGTTTGTGACGTAGGTGTTGATCTTTCTTCGCGCGTATACCACTCGTATTGATGACGTCACAGATGACGCGGACATTCCTCAAGTCGTGGTCTACACCACAAGAGCTTCAATTTGACACCCTACACGGCCTATTAGGACCACGGATGGTCCATCTCTACCCCCAAAACGTCCATTCCAATGCCCTTTTTGTATTGCGCATGCGCAGAATGACGTCAGTTCCACTCCACACCCATCCGTCAGGTTTGGTAATTTCAGTATTTTGTTTTATATGTTTGTTCTTCTGCGCTAATAGAATCAAAAATTAAATGAATCAGAATATGCATAAGCGTCACAAACGAAGCTGCATTCATCAGCTGTATGTCAGAAAATCTTGTTTTGGGCGGCCATCTTTGATACGCCATTTGGGGTCCTTAATTGCAAAAGATATTTTGGTAACAGCGATTATTTATTTCAGCATACCCGAATTGTGTTAAATAGATTATTAGTTGACTTGTACCGAAGAATGCATCAGGGTCCTGAAATCTCCACCTGTCTATGCTGGATAATCCTTTTATTGCGAAATTAACTGCCAATGGCTGCCACAACATTCTGCTTCGACGCAGAAATTTTATATATGTTTAAATTTTATACCATCTCTCGTACCTCTAGTTAGAGTGGCGCATGTAATATTGTTCTTAATCATTCATGTATCTGTTTACCTCCGTCGATCAGACGGAGGTCTAGAAATGTAACGTGACATCACCCGTAATAAAATTGTCATATGGGGAACCCACGACTCATGTGATTTCCAGTAGAGCTTGCCATGGTTCCTGACGAAATGTTTGGACAGTTTTGAAATAATGGGAACCCTCAATGGAATGCATTTCAATGGGCATTGCTTCTGTTTGGTCGCGTTCCCAATTCCCATCAATCCCATCATGCTTCACGAGTTTCACGTAATGGGAGTTCGGTATTGGCCTCCTAATGCCCGCTTCCAACGACAGATTCGACATGGCGGCTCTGCCGTTTTCTGGTAAGTGTATTACCGATATTTTATGACATTACCACACAATGATTCATAGTACACCACTCGTCATTTCTATATATCGCAAAGTATTTGTCGGCTGATGACTAAGTTACGTCGAAGCCAACCAAATAGTCCATGTTGTTGTTGTTGCATATAAAATGACTTAAAGGTCATGCACGCACTGACTGTGAAAGACATTGACCCAAGTTATGTAAATAACATCACAATGGACGATGCCCTGATTGTCTGTAATATTTGATGATATCCACCAGTCTGGATGTGGAAAAAAAAACAATTATTCAATTCAATTTCCGTTAGCCTTGAATGGGGGGGGTGTTATTTTGGCATGAATTACTTGTGCATTTATAAAATATTTACCCGCCTTATTGTAATGAAGCATCAAATCATAATTTATTGTTTGTCAAACCACATGCGTCTCTGTGCCTATTCCCATTTTAAAGGTTCATCCCCCAGAAGCATGTCAACATTTCAATACACTGAATTAAAAATTATTCTTGAATCTATCAAATTACCTGGACTCAGGATACCATTCTCAGCTTTGTCCGTTTACAGTTCATTTAAAATGAACGAGTAAAAACAGAGTAAAAACAGAGGATTTGCTGATAAATAATATACATATACTTTTTATGCTAATTTTCGTTTAAGATATAACATTGTAAACCTTTTCTTTTCATTTATCCCATACAGTTTATTGACATTCACATCGTGTGCTGTGATGCATGTATGCCACAAACCCCATTGGAAGTATCATGCAGTTTCAAGTTTTTACACAATCATCAAGTCTGCACATACACCATCAGATATCTTTTGATGAAAAATAATTTGCTTATTCTAAATTGTAGTTAAAACAAGAGAATCTACATTCTACATGTACATTATTGAATTGGAAGAAACTTTGTAAACTTATGAATAACTTCTTTCAAAATACAGAGATTTTTGACCGATAGCATGGAGAAATTTCCAAAACATTGCTCAATAGAGAAGTTACTGATATAAACTATCGTGATCTAGATTATAATTTCCTGGTTTCTTATCATGCTCATGCCACTGAAATGAACATCATTGAACTCCAATTCAACCAGTGGTCAAGTTCCATCATCGTTCTTCAGGATTCATATTATTCATCACTTATGTATAAGCTTAGACTGGATTAAGTTCTTATGGGCGCGGATATTCTCTAATGGACGACGGCTGAATTAAGAAGGACGGACCAGACGCTTGTAATCATAGTATTCATTCCATACATTTGCGAAGTCTTGTAACATGGTCAGGTCCCAGTACTATTAAGTAAAAGTATGTTGCATAAATGATAATAGAAAAAACGTAACAGAAAAGTTTGGTGAAGTCAAGGATTAACAATTAAATATTTATTTACAATACTAAAATCATATACAAATTAAGTACGGTCAATACAACAAATAAATGTGAAATATAGTCTAACTGTTCAATGCCATACCGGTGTATATTTCACAAGCGTCTAGTCCGCCATTCATAATTCAGCCGTTAATATCCGCGTCCATAATCCAAACACCTAATCCATATTCCATATAACAGTATTAGCACCAAATTCAAAAAGACAGTCATAGTATACATAAACATAGGCTAGTTTCCTGCAAGAGAGAAGCGGTCAACAGTTTTCAATGATGCCGGCAAGTTCCAAAAATATCAAATCCGTATCGCTAATCAGTATTCTTAATCCATAATATTCGTTGTGCAGTCGTCATCTAAAGAATGATGTATCTCAGTCACGCTTTGATTGTGGCTGTTCATATGAGTGCCATGAGGATCTTGAAGTACATGGGTTCATACGGCCCCTAGTTAAGCGGAATTAGACACAAGTTACGAAACTTAACGCCATAGATCTTGCACGCTACGCTCGTATTTTGAGTGGAGGCGCTTGATGGTGTAGCCCTGTTTTATAAGTTTCTGCAACAATGTTTTGTGACGTTGATTAAAATCGTCACATTTAACACAGGATCTAGCAAATGCTACTAGACGTGATATGTATACGCCATATGCAGGTCCCACTGGAATATTACTGTCCAGAAAGGGATAGTTTACGATGTCGAAATTGTAATCATCTCTTTTGTCCGTACTGACGTACTGAACAGTCCGTACTGACGTGCAAATCTCTACAGAGTCCGTGCCGCACAAACCGCTGTTCTGTATTTTGATAGTCCAACACCGCTCAGCTGTTGTCCTGTTTCCGACAGTTCAATCAAGAGTCAAGAGTCAATTCACAGGAATATACAATCCAGCAGTTCGTAATTTCAGACAAAGGTAAGACAGTATAATGCACCCATAGAAAAGCCGTTGGAATTCCCCCTCGATCACTGTTGGGCTATTTATACTCTATGAGGCATTCGATGATCTTCCCATGTATCGCTGTAGACAATGACGTCATCAATGTAAGTCTCATACCCTTCCAAACCAGAAGTAACAGGGTTGATGAGACGCTGGAACGTGCATGGAGAATGTTTCATTCCAAATGGCATAACTTTGCACTGGAACAGATCCTCCGGAGTGACGAATGCTGATATCTCCTTCCCACGATCTGTCAGTGAAACTTGCCAAAATCCAACTTTGACACGAACTTGGCACTTCCCACTTTATCAATGCAATCGTCAATGCGTGGAATAGGGAATGTGTCTGTGTTGGTCAATGTGTTCACCTTTCTGTAGTCAGTACACATCCTGTAACTGCCATCTGGCTTTGGAACGAGGATACAAGGTGAACTCCAGTTACTATTACTTGGTTCAATGAAGTCATTGTCCAATAAATACTGAATCTCTTTTTCATGTAGTTTTGCTTAATGGGATTCAAACGGTATAGGTGCTGCTTTACTAGATTAGAATCTCCGACATTGACGTCATATGAAATTGTATCAGTCCGAGTGGGGATATCGGGAAACAAATGTTCATGTTGACTGAGCAGAGTTCGAAGTTCTTCCTGACGCGCTGGCTCAAGATGACACAACTTGGAATCCAACTTAAGTAGAATGTTAGAGTTCTGTAAATTCGCCTCTATCATGGGCTCTTCACAAGTTTCATTATTATCAGGGTCAGAACTAACTACACTTACAGGCTGTACAGTACTGTTCGTGCTATCTCTATGTATAACTTTAACATAATTACATGACATAACTGTTTGTTTTTACGCATTTCTGGAGTCTGAATTACATAATTAAGGTCACTTAATTTCTTTTCAATAACATAAGGACCATAATATCTACCAGGGATAGGTAGAAAAACCAGCACCTTCTCACCAGGTTTGAAACTTAGTTTAAGGGCATGTTTATCATAGGTTATTTTCATACCTTTTTATGCTGACTTTAAATTTGACATGCCCAAATCACGTGCTTTAGTCAACCTGGTGCGAAAGTCCGACACATATTGTAAGAGACTACATGAGTCAAGATCACTGTCTAAGAACTTTTCCTTTAGCAGTTTAAGTGGTCCTCTAACTGTATTACAAGCGTCTGGTCCGTCATCCATAATTCAGCCGTCGTCCATTAAAGAATATCCGCGTCCATAATCCAAAGACCTATTCCATATTCCATATAAGAGTATTAGCACCAAATTCAAAAGGACAATCATAGTATACATAAACATAGGCTAGTTTCCTGCAAGAGAGAAGCGGTCAACAGTTTTCAATGATGCCTTATATGTGTTGTAATCATGATGTTCCAAAAATATCAAATCCGTATCGCTGATCAGTATTCTTAATCCATAATAATCGTTGTAAAGTGGTCATCTAGAGAATGATGTATCTCAGTCACGCTTTGATTGTGACTGTTCATATGAACACCACGAGGATCTTGAAGCATATGGGTTCATACGGCCCCTAGCCCCGGGTTAAGCGGAATTAGACACAAGTTACGGAACGTAACGCCATAGATCTTGCACGCTACGCTCGTATTTTGCCATCAGCATGCGATATGTATCGTCAAATTTGAGAAACTTTGAGTGGAGGCGCTTGTTGGAATAGCCCTGTTTTATAAGTTTCTGCAACAATGTTTTTGTGACGTTGATGACCAAAGACAAATTCAAATGGACTGAAGCCTAAAGACTCTTGAACAGACTCTCTAACAGCAAACAATGGCAAACGCATGCCTTCATCCCAGTCTTTCTCAGTGTCAAATCAAAACGTTCTAATTATGTTCTTTAATGTCTGGTGAAATCTTTCTAGTGCGCCTTGGCTTTCAGGGTGGTATGCAGATGATTTGTACTGCTTTATTCCCAATTCATGCGTGACTTGTTCAAAGATTCCTGACATGAAATTAGATCCCTGATCAGACTGAACAGACTGGGGTAGGCCGACAAGTGTGAAAAACTTAACTAAGACCTTAACAATAGTTTTTACTTTAATATTCCGTAAAGAAATGGCCTCAGGGAACCTGGTTGAAGCACACATGATTGTCAACATGAATTGATTGCCTGACTCTGTTTTTGGTAATGGACCAAAACAATCTATAATCACCCTACTAAAGGCTTCCCCAAATGCAGGGATTGATTGTAGAGGGGCCTTTGGTATGGTTTGGTTTTCCTACCATTTGACATGTGTGGCATGACCTACAAAATTCCGTAACATCCTTCTTTAAATTTGGCCATTAGAAATGATCTAGAATTTTGTAATATGTTTTGTTAGCACCAAAATGGCCTGAAAGAGGTGTTTCATGGGCTAGTCTGGGGATATTTGAACGATATGACTTTGGTACCACAATCTGATATTTAACTGCCCACTCATCATCAGGTGACACATCTGGCGGTCGCCATTTGCGCATAAGAACACCATTCTTACAAAAGTAAACACACAGGCTCTTGAGTTACATCACACTCATCTACTGCCCTGCCAAACAACTTGGAAATGTCCTCGTCACTATGCTGTTCATTAACCATCTGTGATTTTGAAATTTTGTCATTAGAACATTCCAATTTGCTATAAAAATGTGGCTTATCAGCCTCATCATTTAAACACACGAACGTGTCAGCCAAACAAACGTCATCGATGACGTCATCTTTAAGAGACTTTTCAGACTCCTCTGCCAATTTGCTCATGGCTCTAGTAACTGCACAAGCAGGATACAAACTTTGAATTTCGTCTTCAACTGGATCATGTATCTGCTCCAAACAAGGCTTGTCAGTTACAATCGGGTTAACCCCGACCTCATCTCCCGCAAGATCATTGCCAAGAAGTAATTGAATACCCTCAAATGGTAAACTACCTTTAATACCCACCGTAACAGGTCCAAAAATCAAGACCGAAGACAGATGAACGTTATGGAGCGGAACGGGTGTGTAATTTACAGAATCTACCCCTTTAATCAGGACATTACTGCCTGCAGACGAAGAATCCGAAAACGGCAAAACATCTGCCAACAAAGAGACTGGGACGCACTCGTGTCTCGCAAAACACTTGAAAGTGACACAAAACCATTGTGGATAAATGATTCAAAAATGTCCATAACAGGATTTGAAAAACTGTCAACCTTATCCTTGATAGATCTAATAGGAACAGTGTCCCTGGCCATCTTAACGTCATATACACTATGAACGTCACTAACCTCCTTGGGTAAAGATCTTGAAGTGAGGAAACCACTAGGCTTTTGAAAGGCATGATCTTGTTGTTTTCATTTCAATTTAAAACAATGAGCCATTAAATTGCCGTCCCTCTTACAATAACTGCAAAAACTTATTTTGAGTGTTAAAAGTGGGTGACTGAGACTTTTGTTTGACCTTTGACCTTTGTAACTGGGGTTAAAAGTTTCAGGCCCTGAGAAAGAACTGGGTTTGTTACCCGAGAGATTAGACTGGAGTGAACTTGGCTTTACAGCATTGACAAATGATAATTTGTGTATCAGAGCGTATTCATCAGCAAATCGTGCTGCTTGGTCTAAAGTGTTGGCATTCTTTTCATCAAGAAATGTTTTAATATCACCATGGATACTCCTTTTAAATTCGTATACCAGCATAAGCTGTCTAAGGTTTTCAAAGTTGTTGTCAATTTTAACCGAAGCACACCACCTATCAAATAACTGTTCTCTTGAACAACTACGAAACTTTTGTCTATAGGCTTCAGGAACTAATTCATAACCTTTAAGGATTAAATCCTTCACTATATCATAATTTTATGCTTGCTCTACCGTCAATTGAGTGTAAATGTGCCTTGCCTTACCGATCAAAACACTTTGAAGAAGTAAACTCCAATTTTCTTTTGGCCAGTTTAAATTTTCAGCAATTTTCTCAAAATGCAGAAAACATTTATCAACTTCTTTTTCCTGAAATGGTGGGACGAGACGTATTTGACGAGCCGCATCAAATTTGGATTGTGATTGTACAGGTGCATGTGTAGGAGGACTTGTTCGCGACTGTAATTCCATATGTTTCAATTCTAACTGAAACTGTCTTTCTTTCTCTTTCTCTCTTTCCTCTTTTTCTAACTTTTCTCTCTCTAATTTTTCCTCTTTTTCTAATCTTTCTCTCTCTGATTCTCTGTCTAATTCTAATTTCTTTCATTCCAGCTGATGTTGGAATTCTAAGTTTTTTATTTCCAAATCACCAGCTGTTTCCTAAGTTAAATCAAAATCACTTTCATCCCAAAGTTGTTTGCTAACAAAATGGTTAATAATGAGTTTCTTAATTTCTTGCTTTCTCAAAGATGTTTTAACTTTAATTTGTAGGAATTTACACAACGCGAACAAATCCTCTTTGCGTAATTCGTTAAATTCCTCCTGACTAGGCTCTGAGGCAAACTGTTCTGGGTCAAATGACATGCTGATAATATACTACTCCCTGACTTCACAAATTCAGACACTGTATCAATTTAGAACTATGTTGCAAAAACAGATCATCTGGGCAGCTGTAATGTAAACAATGCTCGCGGGCAGACCCCCAATTTCTGTTACGTCATCAACGATAATAGAGAAAAACGTAACAGAAAACTTTTGTGAAGTCAAGGATTAACAATCACATATTTATTTACAATACTAAAATCATATACAAATTAAGTAAGGTTGATACAGCAAATAAATGAGAAATATAGTCTTACTGTTCAATGCTATACCAGTGTATATTTCACAGTCCTTGTTGACGTGCAAATCTCATACAGCCCGTGCCGACGCGCAGAAATCGCGTTCCTGTATTTTGATAGACCAACACCGCTCAGCCGCTTAGAGGTAAGACAGTATAATGCACCCACATTTCCTTCCAGAATGACTAACTGTCGGGCCATTTATACTCTACGGGGCATCATTCCACAACATACAGCATTGACGTATGATCTGACCCAGATATAATTACAACAAGCTTCCAGAAAGCTCGAAGCGACCAACCCACACAACAGTACGTGAAACAAGCCTACGTAGCTCTATCATTCCAGAAACATCCACAGTGTCTAACAGTAAACTACAACACCATGACACTGTGTAGGTACTCTCGAATTTCTCTTGATTTTCTTTCGAGATGTCCAATCAATCAGTCGGAATCAATCAGATTCATGGATCTTAGATCTTCTGAGTATTTCAATGGTTTCGGCATGTCTGCTACACTATCTATAGCTTCCACTTGATACATGATGCGGTTCACACAGAGCAGGTCACTATCAGTCATACCAATTAACTCGTGATAGAATGCCTCCACTTCTTTCACCTTTCCAACCACTTTACCCCTGTCAATTCGTACATCCTCGGTTGACAAGTTAAAGACAAGGATGTTGATTATACTGCGCTCAGGCCTCACAAAACATTCAGCAACTGACAGCTTCAGTTCCGTCATCAGGTAATCACTGACAATGAAACAAACCTGCCGTTCTTCCAGGTGAAGATGGTCGATGGCTGAATCCCACATCAACTTAATTGGAATTATCTTCTCTGAATTAGCTGGAATGGTGGTGTTCTTTAGTGTAACCACCTTATACTGTGGCAATGGTGTTCCGTCAACAGAAAAAGAGTCTCATTTGATCTGTCCCCATGGTAAACATGTTTTGCTGCAGGTCAATATGACATCCATGTCTTCTCATGAAATCAGTTCCTATTATTGCATCACAGTTCAGTGTTTCTGTCAGCAACACAATCTTGGGAATCTGCTGAAATGATTGCCAAGAAAGATCCTTTTTCCGGCAGCATTTCATGAGAGGCTACAGACATTTTGATGCTCACAGGATTAAGTTCCACCCGTGAAAGGTTATTTCGAAACCACTGCTGCGAGTCAAGGGTCACGTCAACACCAGCGTCAACCAATGCTCTTGTTTCAATGTTGCTGATCCTAACATTGACGAACACTCCCTTTCCTGGCAGAAAACTCGTCAGTGCTCCTGTATGTTCCACAGACGACGTGTCTGTGCTACTCTTGGGTTTAGCTGAAAGTATCTGGGCATTGTAGTTCCCACGAGATGGATTACTATTTCCATGAGTGGAGAATGTACTGGCTGGTGGGCCACTATTCTCTAAGTCTTCCCACAACTGATCAGTTCTCTGTACTGGATATGTTGCATTGTTGTTGGAATAATTGTAGTCAGGCGGGTACATGTTTCCTGGATATGTGCTGTGACCACTGTGATCCAAATTAACTGCATCTGACTTCGGAAATCTAGATGGCTTTTCATTCCAACCATGTAACTGACGGACACTTGGGCATTGAGATTTGGAGTTACCTCACCCCGAGCACCCCAACACTGGATATGCTGTTTATCCTGTATCCTGTAACTGTTTTGGCCTGGCTGAAGAGTTATTTTGAACCTTTGAATGTCCTTTCTGGAAACCTCTGAAAATATAAGGCCTTTGAAAATTTGGGGCATTGCGATTGTCGTTGATAACGGTAACGAGCCTTGATAACGGTAAGTATTGTTCAGGTAGCTTGGACCGGCAGACCAATTACGATGTTGAGCACTGGTACCTTCGTCTCTGACATCCTGATAGACATACTGTGTTTGTTTGGTCTGAGAGGTGTCGTCTTCACTTTGTATACTACTAGTAGGTGATCTCACTTGCAGGTCTGCAAAATTCAGGTACTGGTGGGTCTGATCAACTAATCTCACAATGTAATCAGGATCACCTTTCAATCCGGGCTCGCGATTCAACTCGCTTATCAGCACTGACTTCATCGCTTTGTCTTTCACACTCTGCATGAATCGGTCAGTGATGCGCATATTCATTTCTCTGTCATGTCTAATTTCCATGTTCCCTTCGATATCAACATATATATCATGGCTATATGCCTGCTAAGTTAGGCTTTTTATTCTGTCCAGGAAAGTCCAGTACTTTTCATCAGATTTCAGCGGAGAGAGCTCGCTTCCCATGAGCTCGATCAGCCTCGGTGCAAAAACATGTTCATTAATTTTGATTGAAATGTTGGCCAAGAATTCCAGCCTTTTGCTGAGAACCGTACAAGGGACCTCGCTGGTTCCACGCATTGTAGCATAAAGATGTGTGATTTGACAGTTTCAGCAACCTTTCTTATCCGACATTCCTCTTCAAACATTTTCAGTAAATGTGCTAATGTGAATCCATCTTTTTCTAGCAAGGAGGAAAATGAATGTTTCGGTAGCATGCAGCATAATTTTGGCTGTTCGAAAGCGCGGAAAACAGGTTGCAGATTGGAATCAGGTTGTGACTGAACACTAGATGTAGATGGGGTAGAGTTATGAATACTTGTCGTATTTGGTGAAGTGTTGTTTTGTCCCAACAATCGCCCTATCATTTCTGTCAAGTTCTGAACTTTAATCCTGTAAATTGATTCTCTAGCCCTGATAGTTTATTGTTCATATGCTGCGTAGTTAATTGTTCTCCTTCTGAAATGTCAACTTCGAAATGTTGTCCTTGTCTGTCGTCCATGGTGTTCAATCACAGCAAATTTTAGGACAGGAAAACAATCACGTGACCTGATCAGATTTTTGTGGAATTTTCCCTTTCAATTCTAGTCATAAATCGTGAAATCAGACAATTAGCAGTTAGTTCATTCAATAGTTCATGAAAAGAAATGGAACACGTTGCAATGATGTTTCATTTCAATTCATAGCGGCGTGTCGCCCAAAATAGCACTTACGCTGAAACCAGTTGAAATCATCAAAACACGTGTCGGTGTCGAATTATGGGCACTCGATGATCACTGACATTTCTTTTAGTTCAAACTTCTGCTTCGATCCCATCCTCGTCGCCATTTGCACGTCACCGGCGTCACCGAGTGCCACAGAAGCAGAAACAGTCAAATATCTTGAAAAACTATGAGCTGTATTCATCCAGAAACACAAACTTAGTACAGATTAACAGGAATTTACAGACTTCCTATCTGTCTTCTCCCGCTCGTCTCCCAAGAGCTCTCGCTCAGGGGAGACCACTCCTCTCGTTAACATAGTGAATGGTGTATCAATATGTATGCATTTGCAGTCAAAGAGAGATCACTCTAAGATCATATTGTAAATCACCTGAGGTATTACAGGGTTGTAGCTAATACGTCACTGATTAATTCGAACCCATTTTGGGCCTACTTACGTGTTTCTCCTACCGTGCACAACATCATGTGTAAATTCAAATTTTTCTTTTATTATGGTCATTTTTCACATCGATGCACATTTCTCTCCTGATCGAGTTGCTTATCGCCACAGCTATTTATTTCACGCTCATTTTGTGTTTATATTGCAATATGGTAAATTCAAAATAGCAGGCATGAGATAATTTTTTTAGCTCTTCTCATTTTATTAATTTTCTCAAAAGTAAATAGCTGAATACTCTTCGACATCACAGATTATATACACTCTGTATAGCCGTCTGTTTGAAGTATTTATGTTTGCTTCTTATAAGTTTCTACTGTATACCTCAAGAATGCATCCGTCAAAACCGATCATCTTAATACCACAGCTTATATGTGGTGACGGACAAAATCCTCGAATCGGCCTAAAACCGTACCAACGTATTGTAACACCAAATGTTGCGATCAATCTGATTCCCCCACAGAGAACTGTATCTTGCCGAATAAACAGAATGAATGTGCCAAATGTTAAGTTGATTAAGGCTTTTGAACTAATGAATATATTCAAAAACTGTATGAGACACATACAATGAAGAAATGCCAAAGGCTGGCAACCACAGCCATATTTATGTATGATAAATGGTCCATACCAATCAGGTCGAAGGGTCGGGGAGTGTTGGCCCGGTGGTGAGCTGGTTCAACATGCTGGTTGTGAAAGAGGCAGCATTCTCCTAGTCCTTAACCGTCTCTATACTATAGTAGGGCCAATTTATATTAAAACGTCGTCAACGACTTTGTCACAGTGTGCAGGGCCTCGGTGGCCGAGAGGTCTAAGGCGCTTCGCTGGTGACCACTAGCCTCACACCGCTGAACCGGCACGGGTTCGAGCCCAGCTGGTCCATGTGTGAAAGTTTGTCAGTTACTTGCCGAAGGGCGGCGATTCTCTCCGGGTACTCCGGCTTCCTCCACCAACCAAACTGACTGTCACCATATGAGTGAAACAAACTTGAGTGTGACATTAAGCCAAATTCCCTCCTCGTCACAGTGACGTCACATTAAGTATAATATATATGAAGCCATTCTGATACGATCAGTGCAATATGGAGGAAGCTGAATGTAGGAGGTACGTTATATTCTATAAGAATGCAGAACCCTAATGGCTACTGTCACTGTGTCTACGATGCTCTGCCTTCAGCAAAATGATAATATACTAAGACGGACCCAATCACAATATATGTTGACAATGCCACCTGCGGTAACGTCTGATATTGCCGGAAGATATTGAATGGGGTTCATACGGAGAATCACCTACAAAGCTGATATCCTGCCAACCCACTTACTTTGCATCTTCGGTAATTGTAAATGTTCTAAAATATATTTAAATAGATATAAATAAGCTCTTCATCTAATGGATTGCTGTTTTGAGTGAAAACAAGACATGCCGAAAAACTATGTTCATTTACAGGAACATGACCAAGGAGACCCCTAGGATGGCAATAGATTCAGAGCTTCTACAGCTAAAATGAAGAAAAAAAATTGAGTAATTTTAGCCAGTATTTTTACGTAAATTGCTCACTGATCGACAGATCGATCGCAATTCCGGCGGCCGGCGGATGATCAAAATCATTCGATCATTAGATGCGGAAGACAGGAGAGGCATGTCCTCCTGACCGACGACTGACAAACAACCGACTGTGGGTGCTTTCCGAGTTATTTTAGCAGGCATTATCCTTCATCAGCATCCTATAACAGGAATAAATGAAAATTAACTGCTGAATTACGATCCGGTGTATTTCGAACAACATTTCTTAGTATGTTAAAAACATATATTTCAAGGCTATTCTCTACGACTCCCCTAGTCGGGCCTCACGCGTATGAAATATCATGGGTTCTTTTGTGCGTTCATCGGTACTGCTTATCCCAATTAAATCATGTTGCCAAACGTTGTGGATTGAATGAAATATGAATCAACAAGTTCCATTTGTAGGTTAGAATAGACTATCGATTAATCGATGGTACACACCTAAGTTCTCCGACGGTGAAAACATTGTGGCCAGAGCGGTATGATACCGTAGCTGTGACTACGTCATCGCCATAACGGTGGCGTGGCGGTACCGGAGTGGACACAGAACCACCGACGGACCCCTCTGGAACCGCCACGGTACCGTTACGGTGAAGACATACATGTAGTCTCCGGTATGGTACCATACCGCTCCGGTACACAATGTTTTCACCGATGGGGAACTTAGGTGTGTACCACACTCAGTACAATCAAATGGTTTTGTGATAATGCAAACTGTGCTCTGAGACGATGCTAGCCCAGTACGAAAATACTGAGCATTTAATTCGGGATGTTCTTACCACGAACATCGATCTTTGGCAGAGGTGACATCATTTTCCTTCATTTTAACCAGTAGGAAAAAAAACTGACTAAAAAACTGTCTAAAAATTTCCAAATCACGGTCAACCATTGACGTACAGGGAATTGTCTTGTGGTCAAATATCAGAGTCATTTTGTTTTTTCTTCTGATTTTGACTCCAGTGAGAATCATGAGATGATACATGGTGAAGAATAAATCGCTTGGTCAGCGATCTGATAGGGCTAATACATCATTACTCTTGCATATTTGTATCTAATACCGGTGCCAGGGACCGTGTAAGCATGTCATTCAAGGTGTCTACATGAACATTTACAATAAGAATACCTGAGATACAAGTGATCATATGGGTAATTTCTGATTTCTGATTCTGATGCCGTTTCAGATCTGCTTCCAGAATATTGATCTGGGGTCATATGACTTCAGGTCAGCAATTTTTCCACTACATGTACCTATATATCTTGTGTTTAATGTACATACAGTAATGCTTTCACACTAACTTTCTTTAGCTGAGCAATGTAGCATAAATGAATTCCACATAAATCGTAAGGTTACAGATCCTCTACACTACGGAAGGGCTGTATTAGACAATCTCATACGCTTGGGAAAGGCTGTATTAGGCAATCGACTACACTAGGGTAGGCCTGTCTTAGTCAAACAACTTTATCTTTATTGTTACCACATTCAATGTAATTTATAATCTGTTGTGTTAGACAAACCTTGGAAAACACGTCAATCGGCTGCTGCGACTTACTCACCCTTGTAAATTATAGAGAAATAGGGGATTGGGCTCTTTCGCAATCACGCGATTTTCGGTTATATATATATACATTCGTTTGAATCACTCGCACGGTACAAGATCTTAACAACTTCTGGGCAAGGTTAACGAAGCTTCAACTCCCTGTAACCCCTCAGAGACTGATCAGTTTAGTCTCTGATTGTTTACTAGTTTAAAGTAGATATATGGGTCTCCCCCTGTACAGAGCCCCGGGAGAGCCCCATCTGTTTACATAGAGGTCATGTGATTTTGCCTTCAAAACTACTAAGCACATGGTATATTGTTCTCTTCTGTTCCAACTGCCACTGAGGGAAGACATGAGCTGCAGTCTGCATCTTTATCTTTTGTAAACAGGTGAGAGAAGTTTACTTATTTTCAAGTTGAGTAAACAGTATTTGCAATTAACTTGTTAAGGGTTTAGTGCAGCGGTGTGTTGAGATTTTGCTGTGTTAACTAGGCAGATTTAGCTGCAAAGTTATTTGAAACTTGTAGTGCTTTGTTTTTAACGGGTGTCATATATTTGAGCATAATCTAAATTTTAGAGACGAATCTTGCACTGTTTGGTGATGTTTGTTACTAGCTGCTGGATGTTGGTAACTTGCTTTACCATGCCTCGATCAGTGTTTAGGTTTATTCTGTTATATTTTAGGCTCAGAGGGGATCTGAATTCTCCCTTTGTAAGGTGTGTTGTTCCATGGAGGCATTGCCTGCCTAACTCTGTTGTTTTAGGGTATTTAATGACACAGCAGATCTCAATACATTGATTGTCATAGATCCTTTGAGTTAATGTTTATACTATATTCAAACTAAAGGTTTGATTTGTTAATTATAAACATTAACAGATTTGAATACTTTATTTGCCTTTTTGGTCAATTGATCTAACATATATGGGTTTGTTGACATGTTTGATATGCTTCATCGCCACATCACTATTTCCTAGAGTATTCGAGAACATACGCCCTTTCTATTGATCTCCTTATATCTGTTTGTGTCGTATCGACATATGGTCCAAAATACGACATTTATGCAGTGGCTGGGTTTTCATAGATGTTTAGTGTGTCAAAGATTATTTTGGTATTGTGTTGTGGTGAGAGTATGTTCCACGTGTCAACAATCTTATGTATTTATCATGCAAAGTATATATGTGCATGCCCTCTTCTGTTCCAACTGCCACTGAGGGAAGACATGAACTGCAGTCTGCATCTTTATCTTTTGTAAACAGGTACTGCAGTCATGTTCTTCCCAACCCAACATTAGAGCCATGCTCCGGCTGTTTCCAGGGCATGATGACAGCCCACCAGGCATGTCATTTTCGGGCAGACTAAAATTATTACGAAATTATCAAAGTACCAAAATTGAAACCATCTCATTTATCTGCAATATTATACACAAAATTGATATGGATTGATTGATTAAAACATATTTCATTCATATCACATATACTGTGTTTGTCTGAGTTCCTGAGTTGAGCAGTACATGTAATACAGTCATGTTAACACACCCGAGTCCACTCCCGAAAACATGTAAGATAGTTTCGTAGACAAATCAACGTCACGATACCAACATGTCTTACAACATGTGAGACGTCCATATATATACCACGGACAAACAAGTCTTACATTTGGCGCCCGATGGGGGGACATGGTGTGGTTATATACAATGTGACTGTTGCAGTATATCTCTCCCAGGGACTTCTCAGACTTGCATTGTATAATTTGCAGGCAAACTGGTATTTATTGCTTGATTAGATTTTTGGCTTTATCAGTTTACCAGACTGGCCTATTTGTGTACTTATAACTTTACTTTATCTCAAAGTGACCTTGGCAACTCCAGAATCTTGTTTGTGTATTTGTGGGTTGGAAGGCTGTGATATAATCAGAGATTAATTTACTGGTGATATGATCATGTTCAGAGGATAAGAAATGTGGTCCTATTATTCAATTTCTAGTTCCTTATGACCTTGTGCCCTGTATTTGGTGATTGTCTCTAGGTTTGCTGAAGTTATCTGTGATAAGGAAGCTTCATGCTTGGAGAATAAGCCTGTGGTTTGGCAATGGGATCAGACTTGAGATTAGGCCACTTGTTTGAAACTTTCTGAGCAATCTTGAGTTTCAGATAAACACTGAGACTATGTTCCTAATTCTAATCTCTGATTATAGCCTTCCTACATACTCCAATATTAAACTGGAATATTATAGTTGCCATGGATAAACTTTAGAGACTGAAAATTGCAGCACTTTATTCAGCAATTGAATTTGAAGTCCATTTTGACAATTTTGGCAACTTAACAGTCCAGATGTTTTGACAGTCCATCACATAGACGTCTATTATTCAGTGTTAATTTCACATTAGATTTAATCTGGATCTGAGTGACTAACGAACACTCGTTGTGGGGTTAGTTTGAGCCATGCCATATCTTGATGCAGCCTCGTCCTCAGATTGATAAATCTGTGGAATTAACCTGGAGACATCTGTACATTTATCAAAATTGCCCATATACTGCCATCAGCCAGTGAGGTTTAGAAGGAAACATGGAGAATCAGATGACCTGACTGGACAGTCCATGTATCTCGCTCTAGGGACCATACCCCCAACTAAATTGGATGTTGATGATGTCAACGCCATGGGAAAACCTGGGACTTAGCCCTGATGGAAGTGCCAACAATGGATTCCCGGATTTTGAACTATTGGACCGCTCGTGAATGCTTATCTGGACATTTCGTCTTTTCGGCATCTGCTGTTATGAACTTTTATGTGGTGCATTTGCAGGTTTTATTAAAATGGCAGAACTATCAGTAAAAGTCGTGAAACACAATTTACGCAAATAATTTCCGGACAATTTCTTAACGTGTCACCTTTATTGATATAACATACTTACTATCTATGAATCGGATACAGGTAAATGTATAGCTTATCACTATTTCAAGTTGTTTAACAATTTGTATTTGTTAATACCTGTATCAATGTTTTCCCCATATTCACATATCCTGTTTGTTTATGTGTCTTGTAATATGGCTGAGGGAATTTTACATTGGGTTTTGGCTAATGAGTTGATGTTAGTTGACAAAGACCATGGTGCTCATACAATATATGAGATATTTATGACACTATATATGCATACTGTGCATCCATGTTAAATGGATGCTTTAGGTTTCTCTAAATCAGAATGCAGGATCACGTCCCATCAGGACTTGATAACGTCACCTGTCATTATATTTAGATGCCTGGGATGAAGCAGGGTGCCGGTTTACCTGTGACTGGTAACGATTATACGGGAATTTCTGATACATAAAATGAGTATGTGTCAGGGTTTTGTTTTAAGTTACCTCCCTCTGTATGTTTCAGTTGCATTGGTCTGTTGTCTGCTGATTTTTTGCTCCAGTCATTGTTCACACTCTTGAGATATGCGTGAACTTTACATTTTCATTTGTCAACGGTTTACCAACATTTAAGTGTTAACATTTTCATTTTAAGAGCAGTTACCATAAATTGGGTTGAAGAATTGTAAACGTGTCTTTAAATTGTCTGGGAATTTACTATAATTGACTCGTGGGCCATCTTATAATTGAATCTTTGTTTATTCATCTTTTAAGTAAAGCTCGACATGTAATGAGCAGCCAATCACATTGGCTGTATTTTGGTTGAAATATGTCCTACGTTTGTTATCAGGTATTTTTCTAGTGGTACCATGATAGGTTGCGTAGTGAACGTATTGTTGGTGCATGAGACACTTAAATACTTTTGGCATATTCATCTTTTTGTTTTCATTGCATAATACTTGTCAACGTTAGGAGTCCCATTACATAAGAAATTCACCTTTACAAACACTATCTTGAATCACACTCTTTGTAAATTTACATTGAAAATAGATTTATCGGTCTACTTCAGCTCGCCTCAATATTTAACACCTATTTGTTTGCCTATCTGTTGTTATCCATATGAATTACAGATATTTGTATCTTTTCATTACTTTCACCTGGCAGGCTGTGGGACTGATTCCACCAGTGGTGTGTGGAACTTTTGATCTCGATTTCGGCTCAAAATTCCTCTTTAAGGAGGGGTGAATGCAACCCCTCAGAGACTGATCAGTTTAGTCTCTGATTGTTTACTAGTTTAAAGTAGATATATGGGTCTCCCCCTGTACAGAGCCCCGGGAGAGCCCCATCTGTTTACATAGAGGTCATGTGATTTTGCCTTCAAAACTACTAAGCACATGGTATATTGTTCTCTTCTGTTCCAACTGCCACTGAGGGAAGACATGAGCTGCAGTCTGCATCTTTATCTTTTGTAAACAGGTGAGAGAAGTTTACTTATTTTCAAGTTGAGTAAACAGTATTTGCAATTAACTTGTTAAGGGTTTAGTGCAGCGGTGTGTTGAGATTTTGCTGTGTTAACTAGGCAGATTTAGCTGCAAAGTTATTTGAAACTTGTAGTGCTTTGTTTTTAACGGGTGTCATATATTTGAGCATAATCTAAATTTTAGAGACGAATCTTGCACTGTTTGGTGATGTTTGTTACTAGCTGCTGGGTGTTGGTAACTTGCTTTACCATGCGTCGATCAGTGGTTGGGTTTATTCTGTGTTATATTTTAGGCTCAGAGGGGATTTGAATTCTCCCTTTGTAATGTGTGTTGTTCCATGGAGGCATTGCCTGCCTAACTCTTTTGTTTTAGGGTATTTAATGACACAGCAGATCTCAATACATTGTTTGTCATAGATCCTTTTGAGTTAATGTTTATACTATATTCAAACTAAAGATTTGATTTGTTAATTATAAACATTAACAGATTTAAATAATTTCAAGTAAGAGTATTTGAATACTTTATTTGCCTTTTTGGTCAACTGATCTAACATATGTGTGTGTTTGTTGACCCGATGGATATGCTTCATCGCCACATCACTATTTCCTAGAGTATTTGAGAACATACGCCCTTTCTATTGATCTCCTTATATCTGTTTGTGTCATATCGACATATGGTCCAAAATATGACATTTATGCAGTGGCTGGGTTTTTCATAGATATTTAGTGTGTCAAACTTATTTTGGTATTGTGTTGTGGCGGGAGTATGTTCCACGTGTCAACAATCTTACGTATTTATCATGCAAAGTATATATGTGCATGCCCTCTTCTGTTCCAACTGCCACTGAGGGAAGACATGAGCTGCAGTCTGCATCTTTATCTTTTGTAAACAGGTACTGCAGTCATGTTCTTCCCAAACCAACATTAGAGCCATGCTCCGGCTGTATCCAGGGCATGATGACAGCCCACCAGGCATGTCATTTTCGGGCAGACTAAAATTATTACGAAATTATCAAAGTACCAAAATTGAAACCACCTCATTTATCTGCAATATTATACACAAAATTGATATGGATTGATTGATTAAAACATATTTCATCCATATCACATATACTGTGTTTGTCTGAGTTCCTGAGTTGAGCAGTACATGTAATACAGTCATGTTAACACACCCGAGTCCACTCCCGAAAACATGTAAGATAGTTTCGTAGACAAATCAACGTCACGATACCAACATGTCTTACAACATGTGAGACGTCCATATATATACCACGGACAAACAAGTCTTACATCCCTGTCCGGTGAAAATGGGGTGGAAAATTTGGTCTCAAGCTCTGCTTTTCTTTTTTCTCTCAAACTATGGAGTTTGCCTTGGAATTCCAGGGCAAAATATTTTGGTTCATTCTGCAGTTCTGGACCCACAAGAAAAATATCATGTATCCTGGAATTTTGACGAAGAGAACATTTACTTTGAGGTTCAAGTAGAAACGTTGGGTTATGTGGGATTCGGTCTGTCGCCCAACGGCAACATGCCGGGATCGGATATCGTCATCGGTGGTGTTTATAATGAAGACGGTCAAGTCTACTTCACGGTGAGTCGGTAAAAGCGTTTGATTATCTGTTAACCTCGAACGTGTCGAATGGTAAATCAATAAATATTATTAACGGTGCCATTTTCCAGCAACATTTATTACCGGTACTAACTGCTTCTAACTAAGTCTCACGTAGCAAGCATAGGACTATTGGTGTTTCGCAATAGTATCTGAAAATTACCCGGTTTGTATGATTTCGTGAATATGAAAAGTTTGCACTGCTTGCTCTAGGTTACATGCAAATTATCTCTCATGAACAGACTGCTCTAAGGACGGAGTAGGGCTCGTTGCATATATTTTTTTTCTTGTTCTTCACTTAAGCCCTGGGCGGACAATTGGGCATTTATCCGTCATACGACCACGCATTTATAACAGTTGTATGGCCTTGGACAAAACAGAAGAAATCAAGAACATTCATACAACAATGTAATTGACTTCAGGGAAATATACGTTCGGTTACTGATGATAAATTAGTGTTTCAGGTCGATACATTTTCTTACATTTGCATTTAAATGCAACTTTGTTCTCTTTTCACGTAGATACGTTCGGATCACTTACGATATAATTCTATTGGATAGCGATACTACTGCATCTATACAAAATAACAGATTTTCTGAGTAATTGCCATAATATTGTCAGCAGATATCAAATCGAACCAAAGATAGGACTAACGCACTCTAGTATACAATCTTATGACAAACACAATTACAAGTGTGAGTGAATGAGTGAGTGAGTGAGTGAGTGAATAGGGTTTTAACGTCGCCGTAGGCAGACATGACACCCCACTCAGTCACATTATACTGACACCGAGCGAACCAGTCCTTGTCCTATTCTCTTAATGCTGAGCGTAAGCGAGGAAGCAACAAGTTTCATTTTTCAAGTCTTAGGTATGACCCGACCTGGGATCGAACCCAGTACCTGCCGCTTACGAGGCCGACGCTCTACGATTAGACCACCGCAGTGCGGTCCCCACAATTACAAAAAAATATTCGCTTATACGCTAGACTTCTTTTAATTTCTCTCCAAAAACCCCTTTCCCTTTAACGATTGTGATAATTTCAATGACGAAAAATGATGAAATCGACGTTAAACCCTATTCACTCACTCACTCACTTCACTAAATGACTGTTTCAATAGACAGCTGTGAAGTAGTTTTTTTCATGGTTTAGATCTGGAAAAGCAAAATAGATTCAACTAGTGTTCAAGTAAAAATATGAATTGCTATGGTCCCCATATTTGTATTTGCAGATTACCATCTCTCGAACTTGACAAGCGTCCGACCTGTCGTGATCTTCACATAATGTCAAATAAAATATCAATAAGTTTACATTGTTTTTAAGCCAATACATATTTTGTCACTTCTACCCACAAACCCTGTACTTGTATGCAATGTACAAGACACTGTTAGATAAATTCGACCTCAACATTATAATACTTGCATTTGTTCGTTTCCCTTTTACTGAATGTGTGTAACAATATTATGTTGGATAAAAACTGTCAATGGTTTTCCATTGCAATCTAGTTTCTTTAGTAGTAATAAATGGTAACCGAAAAATATTTGTACAATATCTAAACCAGATAAAAAAAGTCACACAACATGGCACAACACCGTTGGCTCGCCGAGCAGTGAGTAGTGACCTAAACAAGTTTGCTGACCAGCCACAAAAGGGAAATCCCTTTTTGGCGGGAAAATTCTATGAGGAGATGGGTCAATTATATTTACAATCCGATTAAAGTCTAATAACTTATTGTTCCTACATATATCTCGTACTCCCGTTATCCCCAGTACTGACCAATCCTTGTGGAGTACAGGTTTGCTTTTATAACACACACATTTATTACTGAATAGCGGTGAATCTGGTATTTCTGCATTTGATAAATCTTTATAATATGCCGGTATTGTATTGTCTTGGGAGTTCTCTAACCAGATATTTAATGCAATTTTCTCCAAAGGGAAGATTTGATCTTATCTAATCGAACAAACAGTTTGAGAGAGAGACAGTGTGAGAGAGGCCACTTTGATCTGGTCCGTTAGCCAGAACTGAAAACTTGGCTTAGTTTATGTTGTCGTTACCCTTTTAAATGAAATTAAAATGGCAAAAACTTACCAAATTCACGGAAACATTCGTAACTTTTCTATTTTCTCATCAAAATGAATTAATTATGTCTCAAATTAAAAAGATATTGGATATCATCTGATCGTGGATAAAAGTAGCGGTTATCCCAGTGGTATTACTTATCAACCGAATCGGTTCATCAGCATAAAAAAAAATTGTACAATTTATCGGACTACCGTTTGTCATACACAATACCAGATTATCTGATCTAGTATCAGATCAATCATATAAAATGTTACCATGAAAATATTCGTACCTTTTCTGTTCACTGATCAAACTAATCAGAGAAGTTGTCATATTAGAGGGTGGTATGATTGTGGAATAACATACAGGCTATTACATACAGCACATACCATATATCTGAATCAATAAATACGCTCAAATGTTTACTAACATTGTCCATTATTATAGAGTTTGACTCAAATATATAGTATGGAAATTAAGTTTCAGCCATCTACCCCAAGTGATAACGAAAATGAATAGGGCGTCGAAATGTACAACAATGTACTATGGTTTGTGCAAACGACCAGGCTTAAAGTAAACGAGACCGAATTACCCGGTCTAGAGTTATATTCATCAAAAAAGTTTTCAACGCCACCCCCAACATTAAAAAAATCACTTAAGTTGCGAAAGGATTTCTGACTTTTTTTTTCCATCAAGAAGAACAATTCATCTCCCACATTACTGGTATGTGATATAGCCTGTTTGAGGGACAATTGGTGGGATTTCCGAGCTGTGTATCTGAATGCATGCAGTCCGGCCAAATATATGTTTTTCATCCTTGCCAACCAAGGACAAACTTTCACAATGTTTTGATTCATCAGCTAAATCGCTTCATCAGTATACCGTAAGTTGTTACTGTCGTCAGTCTACCATTTGCAGTGAAAAAATCCGAAATACCTGGTTTAGTTTCAGACACATTATGTAAATGTTATCCTGTTGCGATCTGTATCAATTTCAAACATGTGACCACAATACAATGTAGTATAGTGGCCTTGGTTTTACCACTGCACACTACAACTGCCAATAACACACACATTATCCTACTTGGAACAGTAAGCACGTGCTATTGTTCTATCTAGGATTATGGCACGCAGTCATTTGCAAAGTAACCTTTAGTATTGCCGCATTACTGGTATGATACATTAGCTGTCATGTGTTATCTAGGTTATTATTCTCTCACTTGTGTAAAAACGCCAGCTATAGTAATAAACATCTAACACTGTACCAGTCAATCATTTTGAATGTACCCATGTACACATCATTCTTAGACTTTTCAATTTATCGATATCGCTCGGACTATCCACATTGAAAGACCTTTGAGACAATAAGATTTAATGCCACAGATTATGGTAAACGGAACAAAAGCGTGAACTTCGTTTCCCATAAATAACAGAAATTGGGACAATAGTTGTGTCTCCACGCTTCTCTCAAGGAAGGATTGGAAAGGAAAAGAATAAAAGAGAACATTAGAGCTCGAGTTTTCTGTAGTCCTGTTCCACTATGACCGACGATTTCCTGTAAACCTAACCTGATATCCTATATAGTGCGGATGACTCCTAGTTCTTTCAACAGGCAAACCCTATGCAATACCTGTAATTTGAGATCAGATTTGTTAGTTTCGTTGAGAAAATAGAAAAAATAGTAATATTTTCTTGAAATTGAGGACTTTTTGTCAAATTAATGCCATTTTAACGCCCTGAAAGCTAATGCACATACCGGTATGCTGACATCCGGTCCGAAAATGTGCGTTTCTGCCTCCATCATAATGGGTTGTGTGTAGTAAAGTGGTAACGAAAAACCTCTTTCTCACTTCTGAACAACTGACTATATGTCAAATTGACATGTCAAGAGTATATTGTTGAACCGGATAAATCATTAATTCATATATGTGTTAAACATATAGGACGTCATATATTTATGGAAACTTGAATCGTTTGTAAGAGGGCCAACTTAGTCCAAATATATATATATATTTAATTTACAACTTTAGTAGTGTAAAGATAGACTTTGATCATTCTCACGAGACTGTCGTAACTCGCCGTAAGCATTCTGATCGACAGAACAATTTACGGTTATTGTGACAAACTCTGAATCAAGCGTTGTTCCCAATTGTAAATTTAAATTCTTCACCTAGACCGTAATATCGAAGCTAACGTAACTATGCTGCAGGTAAAGTCAGCCATGTATGATTATAAAAAAAAATTATAAAAAAACTTTGACTATGTGAAACACATCATGAAATTAATGAACATCTACTTACTGTACAAAACGGGAAAATGATAGCCATATCCACGAACGCTATTAATAGTGTACTAAAGCATAATACAATTCCTTGAAAAATAGGTGCGATGCAGGTCATCATTTCTCCTCGCTTAATCTTAACAAAATGCAAATCAATACAAAGCGTGCCAGAAGTGATCTGACCAAAAGCTATGTTGAGAAACCAGAATCGTCATGAGCAAGAGATTTTCACCTTAAGGGAGTACATTACGTTCATTTTTAATAGTCAGAATGTCCTTAAACTTTCAGTAATAAATAGTTAGGCTAAGATGAGATGAATCTTTAAACAACGAGAGATCCTGAAGGATCTTGGCGCCCACCATTGTCCGATAATTGTAAGCTAATGACAAGAAGATCTTTTTGTCCATTGTTACTAAGAACAAACGATTGATTTGTAATTTTGTTTACAGAATTTCGAATCTGAGCGAAAAAAGATCGAAAAAGGGACACTGGAAAACAACAAGATATCATCTTTCTAAGTTTAAGGAGTTTCAAGATTTCTAGAAACTGTACTTATGTCGGTTGTTACAGTACAAGAGAAAACTTAGTCTGAAAGTGAATGCCCGGAGGATCCTTCGTCTTCGTTTTGTAGTTGTTTTTTTTGCACGTGTCATCATTGGGTACTGGAAACGAAGACAAATCTCTTCGACCCTTTGGCATGAGCTATGAAACATACTTAAGATTTTGTAATTAGGAACGAATTCTGTTCCGTTTACTGGGCTAGTTTGAGATATCTCTTTTAAGATACCATGCTCGAAAATAGTAAGATGGTACAATACTTAATACTGAAGCGATCCGCACAGTAATGTTGAAATTTCTAAAGTGTCTGAATTCTGATTATCTCCCTTGGATCGAAACACGCAGTAGTCTACAGTTGTCGAGTTGTAACGTTGTGTCACAAGAGTGACGTCCCTTTATGTAATCGACCCGTCGGCAGACGAAACAGTGGGGCAGTTCACCGGACTATAGAAAACTGATTTAAAATTTGAAGAAATACATTTGAATTCCGAATTATTTGAACCTCTTGATATGGAAGGTGAAGGTATGGATATTCTCTATAGTCACTATATAGAATATGTCCCACCGTTTGATCCGCCGACTGGTGTGATGCAACGTCACAACTCGGGGAATACCGTATTAATTTGAAGGGTAACTTGGATTTTCGAATCGGACCAAAAAAGGTATGTGGGACCTGTGTACAAAATTTCAGAAAGATCCATGAAGTAGTTCCTGAGAATTCACGATAACTATGTTTCAATGGGAAATCCAAGATGGGCGTCTGGTGGCCATATTGGATTTTCGAATCGGACCGAAAAGGGTATTTTGCACAACTAGACCCCAAGGGAAACCTATGTACCAAATTTGAGAAAGATCCATGCAGTACTTCCTGAGAAATCACGATAACAAAGTTGCATGGGGAGATCCAAGATGGCCGCCTGGTGGCCATATTGGATTCTCGAATCGGAAAGAAAAGGGTATCTTGCACAACTAGATCACAAGGGGAACCTGTGTACCAAATTTGACAAAGATCCATGCAGTAGTTCCAGAGAAATCTCAATAAAATTTCATGGGGAAATCCAACATGGCCATCTGATGGACATAATGGATTTTGAAATTGGACCAGAAAAGGTATCTTGCACAACTGGACCACAAGGGGGAACTGCGTACCAAATTTGACAAAGATCCATGCAGTACTTACTGAGAAATCACGATAAAGTTTCATGGGAAAATCTAAGATGGCCACCTGGTGGCCATATTGGATTTTTGATTCGGGCCGAAAAAGGTATCTTGGACAACTAGACCCTAAGGGGAGCCTGTGTACCAAATTTGAGAAAGATCCATGCAATACTTCCTGAGAAATGACAATAACAAAGTTTCATGAGGAAATCCAAGATGGCTGCCTTGTGGCCATATTGGATTTTCGAATCGGACCAGAAAAGGTATCTTGCACAACTAGACCCCACGGGGAACCAGTGTACCAAATTTGAGGAAGATCCATAAAGTAGTTCCTGAGAAATAGCGATAACAAGGTTTCACGGGGAAATCCAAGATGGTGGCCTTGTGGCCATATTGGATTTTCGAATCGGACCAGAAAAGGTATCTTGCACAACTAGACCCAAACGGAAACCTGTGAACCAAATTTGAGAAAGATCCATGCAGTAGTTCCTGAGAAATCGCGATAACAAGGTTGCATGGGGAAATCCAAGATGGCCGCCTTGTGGCCATATTGGATTTTCGAGTCGGAAAGAAAAAGGTATCTTGCACAACTAGATCACAAGGGGAACCGGTGTACCAAATTTGACAAAGATCCATGCAGTAGTTCCAGAGAAATCTCAATAAAGTTTCATGGGGAAATCCAAGATGGCCATCTGATGGACATAATGGATTTTGGAATTGGACCAGAAAAGGTATCTTGCACAACTGGACCACAAGGGGGAACTGCGTACCAAATTCGACAAAGATCCATGCAGTACTTCCTGAGAAATCACGATAAAGTTTCATGGGAAAATCTAAGATGGCCACCTGGTGGCCATATTGGATTTTTGATTCGGACCAGAAAAGGTATCTTGCACAACTAGACCCCAAGGGGAACTTGTGTACCGAATTTGAGAAAGATCCATGCAATACTTCCTGAGAAATCACGATAACAAAGTTTCATGGGGAAATCTAAGATGGCCGCTTGGTGGCCATATTGGATTTTCGATTCGGACCGGAAAAAGGTATCTTGCGCAACCTGTGTATCAAATTTGAGAAAGATCCATGCAGTAGTTCCTGAGAAATCGCGATAACAAGGTTTCATGGGGAAATCCAAGATGGCCGCCTTGTGGCCATATTGGATTTTCGAGTCGGACCAGAAAGGTATCTTGTACAACTAGACCCCAAGGGGAACTTGTGTACCAAATTTGAGAAAGATCCATGCAATAGTTCCTGAGAAATCACGATAACAAAGTTTCATGGGGAAATCCAAGATGGCCGCCTTGTGGCCATATTGGATTTTCGAATCGGACCAGAAAGGTATCTTGCACAACTAGACCCCAAGGGGAACCTGTGTACCAAATTTGAGAAAGATCCATGCAGTAGTTCCTGAGAAATCGCGATAACAAGTTTTCATGGGGAAATCCAAGATGGCTGCCTGGTGGCCATATTGGATTTTCAAATCGGACCAGAAAAGGTCTCTTGCACAACTAGACCCCAAGGGGAACCTGTGTACCAAATTTGAGAAAGATCCATGAAGTAGTTCCTGAAAAATCGCGATAACAAGGTTTCATGGGGAAATCCAAGATGGCTGCCTGGTGGCCATATTGGATTTTCGAATCGGGCCAGAAAAGGTATCTTGCACAACTAGACCCCAAGGGGAACCTGTGTACCAAATTTGAGAAAGATCCATGCAGTAGTTCCTGAGAAATCGCGATAACAAGAAGTGTTCACAGACGGACGGACTGACGGACGACGGACCACGGACGAAAAGTGATTAGATGGTGGGCTAAAAACACGGGGTCAACACACTATTTCTAGAATTATTGCGTAATTCATGCATGCACCCTGTATTACTGGATTAAAGTCTGTCCATTTTAATTAGTCGTCCACTTTGGCGCTTGTCAAAAATCAGTAGATAACTTTGCATATATTTTCTTTCTAACATCGTGTAGAACAAACTGAACTCTACAAAATGACTACCATTTCTACGTGATATCGATAATATATCATGCTTGAAATACCTTTGTAATTCTCTCCGTATAAAACTCCAATACAGTTGTTTCATGTACCGGGCCAACCTCCCCACAGCGCATGCTCCATTTCGCAGGCTCCATTACCATCCCTGCCACCAATAGCGGAAGTTGACCTTTACTACGTTGCTATGACGTATAGAGGAAACCAACCAACGCACGGTTCAGTTTGAATCCGGCCGAACAACTCCTTTAGTGTTGCACATGAGCGAACTACTTTTCATATGCTCTGTCCAGATAAACAGGGAAAATTATCTCCAGATAATTCTTTTTAACGCTAGGTCAACCGAGGTATTATGCAGACTTGAAAAGTAATCGAAATGTTCGGTAAACATCTATTTCACTATATGATGTAACTTCCGGCGATGTGCGCGAAGGCCCCGAATCCGGTCCAAAAATCTGACTGGTGGCTGGGGTGTTATTAGACCCCCAGCGAGGTGGTTGGTACCGGGCCTCAATTACATGGGGAGACGTCATAATGTATTCATGCTCACTGTCACAATGTTCATTGATTCCGTAAAAGTAATAACAGGCGGTTCGTGGGAGGGACGCTCATATGCATCTTCACATTTTCAAGCTAAACACTATACTACTACGCGTGTAGTGTTAGACTTGGATCAGCGAAGATGGCTCATATGCCATGCCCAGTGAAATTGCCGAATGATAAACCGCACAAACCTCTATTACCGTACACGGCATTGTTGACCTTTGTGCTAGTAAACACGAATACATTATGACGTCTGTCTATGTAATTGAGACCCTGTGGGGGGCCTAATCGTGTATTTGCGCCTAATCGTGTCAGAGCCAAATCGTGTAAAAGAATTGCGCCTAATAACGTGTTGCGCCTAACCGTGTAAGAAATTTGCGCTTAATTGTGGATCTGCACCTAATCGTGTACGGAATTTGCGCCTATTTGTGTAAATGCGCCTAATCGTGTAAGGAGGCTGCGTCTAATCATGTAACTGCTCCTAATCATTTGAGCCATCTTGCGCCCAATTATGCGTTGCGCCTAATAGTGTAGAAAATTTGCGTCTAACTGTGGAAATGCGCCTAATTGTGTATAGAGGCTGCCCCTAAACGTGCACAACGTGAAGACATAAGTAGTATGTAAAGGACGGATAAAGTCAACTTGACCTACTTTCGTCATTTTGGGGAGGTCACGGGAAGATCACGTGATCAAGAGGTCAAGGTCACTATAGTTCCGGGACTTCCGGTCACGTATTCCTCCGCGGTGATGCGGTCTGGCGATGATGCGGTCGTGGGGAAAAGCCTCCGCGGATAGAAAGTAGTCCCAAATACGCGGAGAGCCGGGGGAAATTCTCCGACAATCTTCGACAATCTTCGCCAATCTTCCGGACGTTTTGGGGGCGTGAGGGGCCCCTAGTGGACCGATTGGGTCGAGTGAGGTGTCAAAGTGAAGCGCTCGTCTAGGGTGATCAAGTCGTGAGTGGGTGCATGTAAATTGAGGATTTATCCCGAAAATATAAAAAGCGGAACACGGACTTTACCCCTAAAATAGGGGAAAACTCCTATCAACCAGGTCCAAAAGGATTAATATCGGTCTCCGGCTTATCGGGCCTGCCTATCAAGTCATTGATGGGTGTATGTAAAATGAGACCTCCGAAAATATAAAATGCGGAACACGGACTTTACCTCAACAATAGGAGAATGATTCGAACATTTGCATCTATACTGGAAAATGCCTGTATGGGGTAAGCGGGTGGTCATTTTTTGTGGATTTTACTGTGGGTCTTGTTTTCTTCGTCTCACCACGTAAAACAAGATGGGAAGGGTCTCGGAGCTAAGCGGTGAAATTTTTCGAAATGTCCCGGTACCGGGTAGGTCTGTATATAGGCCCATACTGGCTCAGTGGATAGGTCCATACTGGGAAATTTACTCCTGGACATTGCGATATAGGTTGTGGGATCTTGTTTTTCACGTCTCACCACGTAGGCCACGATGGGCGGGGTCCCGAAGCTAAGCGGTGAAATTTTTCGAAAAGTTCACGGAGGTCTGGATAGGCCCATAAGCCTACTGGCTCAGAGAATAGGTCCATACTGGGCAATTCACACATGTTTATTGCGATACGGGTTGTGGGATCTTGTTTTTTCACGTCTAACCACGTAAAACACGATGGGAGGGGTCTCGAAGTTAAGCGGTGAATTTTTTTGAAAAAGTTACTCCGCGCATGCGTTGTGGGCAAATAGTGCTGGTTGAACGTTTGGGGTCTAGGTGAACCCCTAGTGGTCCGATGGTGTCGTATGAGGTCTTATTTTCAAGCTCTCGTGGGGGAGCATCCGACTGGACTAATGTATCATCTGTTTTCATTACTCTGCGCATGCGCAGTCTGGTCGCAGTATAGAAAGCAGACATTCTGGGGGTGCATGGGGTGTGTTTGGGGTAGATATGGACCACTATTGGCCCAAATGGGTCGTGGGGGGGTGTCAAAGTAAAGCTTTTCTGGGATAGAGTCAGAATGACGTGTGTTTTGTTGCAAGTCTCGTCAATCTGCGCATGCGCAGTTGGGTGTATTAAGTAAAGTGGTCATTTTGGGGGTGCGTGAGGTTGTGTTTGGGGTAGAGAGGGACCATCCTCGGTCCGAATGCGTCGTGTAGGGTGTCATTTTGTAGCTCACGGTATGTAGACCATCATTTGAGGTATGTCCACGTGATATGTGACGTCATTGGTGACGTATTAGCGAAAGCGGACATTTTGGGGTGTGTAGGAAAGCGTTTGGGGTAGAGATGGACCATCCGTGGTCCGAATGCGTCGTGTGAGGCGTCACCTTGTATCAACGCCTGCCAACGCCAAGCTTAACGCTTCAACGCCCTGGTGAATTAGCTCTGAAGCTCTGATTTTCAAGATAGTCCATGAAATTGACAGTAATTCATCAAAATGCGGTGACGCCCGTCAACGCCTGTCGTTACGCCTTAACGCCCATGATGTAGATCGGTGAGAGAACAATAGCAACAACAAGGATGACAGATCAATCATTTTATTGTCGCCTCCAGTACATCATACCCAAGCTAGGGGAGCTGCGTTGGGTATGTTTACAATACAAGTAGCCACTTCTCCAATCAGAGGTCCCCATTTGCGCTGCATTTGGCATATTCTTTCTTGCCCGTTAGATGTATTCTCGGCTGCTCTTGTCCAATCAGAAGTCGCCATTTCAGAAAATTCCAACTTCGGCCATGTTCGCTCTGATCCGTTTGTTCTAATCGTCGTCGGGCAGGCCAGGATACCGTTGAGGCAATATATCCTCAAATACTTGTTTGCGCATTCTGAGTATCTATCAGTACATGGGTGAATTACAAGCGTCGGGTCCGTCATTCATAATTCAGCCGTCGTCCATTAGAGAATATCCGCGTCCATAATCCAAAGATTATTCCATATAACAGTATTAACACCAAATTCAAACAGACAGTCTAGTATACATAAACATAGGCTTGTTTCCTGCAAAAGAGAAGCGGTCAACAGTTTTCAATGATGCCGGCAAGACATCATGATGTTCCAAAAATATCAAATCTGTATCGCTGATCAGTATTCTTAATCCATAATATTCGTTGTAAAGTCGTCATCTAAGAATGATGTATCTCAGTCACGCTTTGATTGTGACTGTTCATATGAGTACCATGAGGATCTTGGGTTCATACGATGGGGTGGTCCATCAGCTTGGTAACGAAAAACGTGACATTGGTCACCCTCACTACGACCCACTGGGTGTTGGGGCGTTGTTGTTGGGCCCGTTCCAACACATCCCATTGGTCCACTTGGTCCAGCACGGTCTCTAGCGATGCCCTATCCGTGATGGTAAACGATAGGTCAAATCCCCTACTGCCCAGTATCGGGCTTGGTATGTCTCCTTATGCTGCAGCACATAACCAAACGCCAGGTTTAACTTGAAGGTCGTAGTTTGATCGTTTAAGATGGCTTCCACGTACTCGGAGAGCCGAGACATGTCCTCCAACCCGAAATTGTAGATGTCTAGTAGCGGGCGATGACGGTGGAAACATCGACGGATCATGAACCAATGGTCCCTGTAAATGTCACTTAATGGATGGGCGTCCGGTAAAAGATTACTGGGGGCATCCACTGGATCTTCCTGGAAATGCTCGATGTCGTCAGGCGTATGTGGAACAGTATCACCGGTGTCCGGCTGGATATCTAGGCACTCCTCGACTGTGGACACAAGCAAACTGGACATGGGTATTTTATAATATAGGACAAATATGGTACAATACAGGACAGATGTGGTATAATGCATGAGAGATATGGTATAAAGAGGACAAATATTGTATAATACATCACAGATTTAGTATAATGCAGGACAGATATGGTATAATACAGGAAAGATATGGTATATTGCATGACAGATATGGTATAATAGAGGACAAATATTGTATAATACAGAACATATATTGTATAGTACAGGACATATATGGTACAATACAGGACATATGGTATAATACAGCACAGATAAGGTATAATACAGCACATATTTGGTATAATACTGGACAGATATTGTATAATACAGGACAGGTATTGTATAATACATCACAGATATTGTATAATACTGGACAGATATGGTATAATACAGGACAGATAAGGTATAATACAACACAGATTTGGTATAATACTGGACAGATATTGTATAATACAGGACAGATATTGTATAATATATCACAGCTATGGTATAATACAACACAGATATAGTATAATACAGGACATATTTTGTATAATAGAGGACAAATATTGTATAATACAGAACATATATTGTATAGTACAGGACATATATGGTACAATACAGGACATATGGTATAATACAGCACAGATAAGGTATAATACAGCACATATTTGGTATAATACTGGACAGATATTGTATAATACAGGACAGATATTGTATAATACATCACAGATATTGTATAATACTGGACAGATATGGTATAATACAGGACAGATAAGGTATAATATATCACAGCTATGGTATAATACAACACAGATATAGTATAATACAGGACATATTTTGTATAATACAGGACAAATATTGTATAATACACGACAGATATTGAATAATACAGGACAATGTTGGGAAGAACAACGTAGGAGAGTTCTTGAGGGATGCGGGCTTATAAAAGAGGCGGTAGGTGGGAATGTTCAGCATTTTCTGATACGCAGTCGACATGTTCTCTTGTTCGACCTGCCTGAAGCCATTTAGTCGCCCATAATATTTGCGACGGCACGAGTGCTCCATCCACAAGGGCGCACGATATACTTGTATAACCTGCGTACGATCATGTAATCGGGAAGATCCTTTACGGTGCCACGAACGCTCACTCCACGAGGGCGCGACGGAACAACGTAATGCATGTGGTCAACTCTTCAAACTGCTTAATCAGTTAAGACGGCATCAGCGTTTGATCCATGGTCCGTCACCACGGCATGGGCGATGAATTTCAACTGAAGAGGAGCCCAGGATGGTCAGTCCCACTGAAGAGGATCCCAGGGAGATGAAACGTACGGAGGCACCACCCACTCAACACTTGCCGAGCAGCGAGCCCATGTCCAGATTGCTTGTGTCTACAGTCGAAAAGAGCCTAGATATCCAGCCGGACACCGGTGATACTGTTCCACATACGCCTGACGACATCGAGCATTTCCAGGAAGATCCAATGGATGCCCCCAGTGAACTCTTACCGGACGCCCATCCATTAAGTGACATCTACAGGGACCATTGGTTCATGATCCGACGATGTTTCCACCGTCATCGCCTGCTACTATACATCTACAATTTCCGGTTGGAGGCCCTGTCTCGGCTCTTCAAGTACGCGGAAGCCATCTTAAACGATCAAACTACGGCCTTGATGTTGAATCTGGCGTTTGGTTATGTGCTGCAGCATAAGGAGACAGACCAAGTCCGATACTTTTACCCGAGCAGTAACATCCGGGTATTTGACCAACCGTTTACCATCACGGATAGGGCGTCGCTAGAGCCCGTGCTGGACAAAGTGGACCAATTGGATGTGTTGGAACAGGCCCAACAACAACGCCCCTACACCGAATGGGTCGTAGAGAGGGTGACCAATGTCACGTTTTTCGTCACCAAGCTGACCGACCACCCCATCGGATGAATGTATTCACCCATGCACTGATAGATACTCAGAATGTGCAAGCAACTACTTGAGGATATGTTGCCTCAACGGTATCCTGGCCTGCCCGACGACGATTAGAACAAACGGATCAGAGCGAACATGGCCGAAGATGGAACTTTCTGAAATGGGGACTTCTGATTGGACAAGAGCAGCTGAGAATACATCTAACGGGCAAGAACGAATATGACAGATGCAGCGCCAAATGGCTAAGCAAATGGCTAAGAGGCTACTTGTATTGTAAACATACCTAACGCAGCTCACCCAGCTTGGGTTTGATGTACTGGAGGGGACAATAAAATGATTGGCTTGTCATCCTTGTTGTTGTTGTTGTTCTCTCACCGGTCTACATCATGGGCGTTAATCCCATCTGGCCTGGGGGGGGGGCGAAATCGCCGCCCTACTAAACTTTCTGCGCTATCTCCGGAACGACAAAAAATAGAGAGCAGAAACTTCGTGACTTTATCGTTTGTCATATTGGGGTCGTTTTGAGCCTATTTGCATGGCCGACGAGGAAAGGATCATGGGTAAATTCAAGATGGCGGCCATGTGGGGTCCCAGAAATGTGATGTTTTTGTCATATTTCTTCAAAATTTCTGCTTTTCTGCGATGAAAAGTGGGCAAAAACTATTTTATTTCACATCACATTAATATTTACCTAATTTATCAAGCTGATTTTGCGGAGAAATTGCATAAATAAAAAATTCGGAAAATCTGACCGAAAAATCGACCAAAAAATGCCGTTTTTGAAAATGACGTCACTGTGACGTCATCAAGGCGGACATCTTTTTTCACATTTTCTGGTGGAGCTTGACCTATGGGTATAGTGTGGTAAGTGTCAGCCCCCTAGCTCAAGGTGTAAGAACAATAATTAGCGGGTCGCTAAGTTTCGGCCCCCCACCCCAGGCCACGACAGGTCCCAAAAAGTTCAGGACAGATGAGATTAAGGCGTAACAACAGGCGTTGACGGGTGTCACCGCATTTCGATGAATTAGTGTCAATTTCATGGACTATCTAGAAAATCAGAGCTTCAGGCTAATTCACCAGGGCGTTGAAGCGTTAATGTTGGCGTTGGCAGGCGTTGCTACAAGGTGACGCCTCACACGACGCATTCGGACCAGGGATGGTCCATCTCTACCCGAAACGCTTTCCTACACACCCCAAAATGCTCGCTTCCGCTAATACTTCTACTGATGACGTCACCAATGACGTCACAGATGACGCGGACATGCCTCAAATGGTGGTCTACATACCGAGAGCTACAAAATGACACCCCACACGACGCATGCGGACCAAAGTTGGTCCCCCTATACCCCAAACACCTTCTTTCACACCCCCAAATGCCAGTTTTCGCTACAACTTCTACTGATGACGTCACAGATGACGTAGACTTGCCTCAGGTCGGGCCACGGACGGTCCCTCTCTCCCCCAAACACACCCCCACGCACCCCCAAAATGACCACTTCACTTACTACACTCAACTGCGCATGCGCAGATTGACGCGACTTGCAATAAAAAGCACGCCATTCTGACTCAACCCCACAAAAGCTTCACTTTGACACCCATTTGGACCAATAGTGGTCCATTTCTACCCCAAACATACCCCCACGCATCCCCAGAATGCCTGTTTTCTATACTACGACCAGATTGCGCATGCGTAGGATAACGAAAACGGACGAAAACGAAGTCCAGTCGGATGCTCCTCCACAAGGGCTTCAAAATAAGACCTCTGTAGGACACCATCGGATCGCTAGGGGCTCACCTAGACCCAAAAACGTCCATCCAGCTCTATTTATCCACTACGCATGCGCGCAGTGACTTTTTCAAAAATATTCTTAGCTTCGGCACCCCGCCCATCGAGTTAAACGTGACGAGACGTGAAAAACAAGATCCCACAACCCATATTGCAATTTCCAGGAATAAATTTCCCAGTATGGCCTATCCACTGACCTAGTATGGGCCTATATACAGACCTACCCGGTACCTGGACTTTCAAAAAAAATTCACCGCTTATTTTCGAGACCCCTCCCATCGTGTTCTGCGTGGTTAGACGTGAAAAACAAGATACCACAACCCATATCGCAATGAACATATGTGAATTGCCCGGTATGGACCTATCCACTGAGCCAGTAGGCCTATGGGCCTATCCAGACCTCCGTGAACTTTTCGAAAAATTTCACCGCTTAGCTTCGGGACCCCGCCCATCGTGTTCTACGTGGTGAGACGCGAAAAACAAGATCCCACAACCCATATCACTATGTCCAGGAGTAAATTTCCCAGTATGGACCTATCCACTGAGCCAGTATGGGCCTATATACAGACCTACCCGGTACCGGGATTTTTCGAAAAATTTCACCGCTTAGCTCCGAGACCATTCCCATCGTGTTTTACGTGATGAGACGAAGAAAACAAGACTCCACAACCCATAGTAAAATCCACAAAAATGACCACCCCCATACTCCATACAGTCATTTTCTTCTATAGATGCAAATGTTAGAATCATTCTCCTATTGTTGAGGTAAAGTCCGTGTTTCGCATTTTATATTTTCGGAGACAAGTTCTCATTTTACATACACCCACCCATGCCTTGATAGGCAGGCCCGATAAGCCGGAGACCGATATTAGCCCTTTTGGACCTTGTTCATAGGAGTTTTCCCCTATTTTAGGCGTAAATTCCGTGTTCCGGTTTTCATATTTTTGGGACAAATCCTCAATTTACATGCACCCACCCATGCCTTGATTGCCCTGGACGAGTGCTCCACTCTGACACCTCACTCGACCCAATCGGTTGATTAGGGGCCCCTCTCACCCCAAAATGTCCCGAAGATTGGTGAAGATTGCCGGAGAATTTCCCCCGGCTCCCGCGTATTTGGGACTACATTCTTGATCACGTGATCTCTCCGTGACCTCTTCAAAAATGATGAAAGAAGGTCAAGTTGACTTTATCCGTCCTTTACATACTACGTATGTCTTCACGTTGTGCACGCCCAGGCGCTGTCTCTATACACAACTAGGCGCATTTCCACATTTTCTACACGATTAGGCGCAACGCATAATTAGGCGCAAAATGATTTCCACGAATAAGCGCGTTTCCACGATTAGACGCATATTTCTCACACGAATAGGCGCATTTCCACAATTGCGAGCAAATCTCCTACACGAATAGGCGCAGTTCCACAATTAGGAGCAATTTTCCTACACGATTAGGCGCACCGCAGAATTAGGCGCAAGTTGGTTCAACTGATTAGGAGTAGTTACATGATTAGACGCAGCCTCCTTACACGATTAGGCGCATTTACACAAATATGCGCAAATTCCGTACACGATTAGGTGCAGTTCCACAATTAAGCGCAAATTTCGTACACGATTAGGCGCAGTTCCACCATTAAGCGCAAATTTCCTACATGGTTAGGCGCAACACGTTAATTAGGCGCAATTTTTTTACAAGATTTGGCGCTGACACGATTAGGCGCAAATACACGATTAGGCGCCCACAGACCCGATACATAAAACAACTGTACTGGAGTTTTATATGGAGAGAATTACAAAGTTATGTCAAACGTGATATATTATCGATATCACGGAGAAATGGCAGTCATTTTGTAGGATTCAGTTTGTTCTAAACAATGCAGAAAAAGAAAATTTATGCAATTACTTACTGATTACTGATTAATTACTGATTTTTGACAAGCTATATTGAAACATAAAAACTCATCTACAAATACATGGTTAACTCAGCTAGTAAATTGCTGTCTTTAAACTTTGAATACTGTTTATATACAGATTTGTCAATGAGAATGCTTGGCTAGAGCGGCTGAATATAGTAATAGTTTCTGTCTATTTTCTAACATTCTGCACATACAGGATCGTCACGCCACAGCCCAGCAAGAACCGCTGGTGGATGAGAGTCAGGACTGGTTCCTCGAATTTGGGTTACAAAACGACACCCACACAACCCTGAGGTTCTGGCGACCATTGGACACATGTGACGACGATGACCGCCCATTACAGGTAGGCAAACGAACTCTCATTTACATTGGCGTAACCAGAGGGGGTGCGGGAGGTGCGATCGCACCCCGCTTTCATCCAGACATAACTGAACAAACTTTCATTGCAGGCTCCCAGAACAACAGTATTCCTCTTTTGTCCATGCAATAAATATTTCTGATATTCTAGACTTAAATTGACGGGTTCCCCGTTTACATCATCACCAAAAAGCGTTACGTGCGTAAGTTATAGGAAGAAGTCAGTCAGAATTGATTGTACCAAATGACCGTCTTTGCGATTCTGCCTGACGTCTGTCTCTGACATTTTTTCGAAGTTCCATCTCAGGAAGACCAATCTTCCAAATTTAATATTTCAAGAAGGTGCTCTGTAAACGGCAATAACTGGCGTAGTATTTCAAGCAATCTTTACGCAGACTGAGCAATAAATACGTTTTCTTGTGCGTCGCTGTATGTGACTTCAAATGTGGAATTATTACTTCATATTCAATGCCCGAACAATGGCAAATGACCTTTACAACCTATGCATTCGAGTGTTCTTCGAAGAATACAAAACAGACTTAACAAAGGACAAGATTAAGACTTTATTCTTGGAACTTTTAAGAAATTTAAAACTGAACTGGAGACAGTATGTCCAACAGAGCAATGGTCGGACGGGAATGGCTACCTCGACAATCAACATGTATATATCGACATCGTTAGATGTATGTAACATCTATACCATGTATGTAACTGAATGCGAGGTACCCTTTTCGCACTTGAAAAAAAAAATGAAAAGATTCTGATCACTTCTATTATTTTTCGTCAATCTATAGATTGATGTCAGTCTGATAAAAGTCGGGAAAACAGCTCAAATCTCATCTGCGGTCGTTCGAGACCTCGGAACTTCCGGGACCTAAAGCGGCCCCTGGACCCTCATCCTATGTCCTGGGATAGTCGCACCCCACTTTGTAATTGGCTGGTTACGCCACTGATTTAACAGTTAACAAAAATAGTCTCAATGCAGAAGCTAGATTTCTAATGGTGAATGATAATTGAATATAATACTTGAATATGACACGGTGAAAACACAACATATGACAAAGCTGAAACAAGAGTGATAAATGAACCCACTCAATGGTCCACTTGCACATTATTGAGAGAACAAAGAAAAGCCTCTCTGTGTATTGTCCCGCGTCTTCAGCTAATCAGTTCGAATATTTTCACTTTGCCCTATCTTTATCCTAGGAGAATATTTCGTATTGGTGACAACTGGCATATTTTCATGTAATATTTTGCTAAGTTATACACTGTTCTAAACATAATGACATTTTCTTTGAACAATGGGAAATATAGTACCTATGTATAAGATTATGTTTTCACTGATTCAAAATAATCTTCCAGGTTAAACGATGGAGCAAAATGAAAACATACGAACAAGTAACTGATCAGCTGGGGGTCACGGGTCACTTTAGGGGCAGGATCTCCTTTGTTCACTCAATAATGTGCATGTGGTCCAATGAGTGAACTATCACTCGTCTTGCACTGGAATTTCATTCTTAGAGTACTTGAACGTCCAATCATTTTTCTCTGCCTTGAGTGACTTCTTCACTTAATCCCAAGTGACTATCAAGTCAAATTTCAGTAACTGATCGACCTAAACACACCAATTTAATGAATTTGAGTGAGATTAATTTCCAGTCTCACTCGATTGAACTTTCACTCAATTTTTTAATGGCACCATATTTAATCAGTCGCATGTGTGACAGGGCACGTGTCACGGTGGCAGTATTATTTTAATGCGACAGATATATGAATGGAACTAGTTAAGGTGTGTGTCGTGGTCATCAAAAATCCCCAACTTGCACAAAATCCAAGTTAATCCTTCAACAATAGATCTGTACCGATAGCACCAGCAGGTGCATTGAAACAGCGGTTCACAGCAATTCGGTCACCAATTGGCTTTACCATCTCTTTAACATGGGGCGCGGTTTTTAAATTTGATAACTGATGTAAGCATGAAAAATATGGACCAAATTATCCTGCTATTCAAAGGAAGGACCATTGTGCTTATATTTATGATAATTCTGGCAACTGCAGGTCGGAAATAGTTCAGATGTCATAATCAAAAATATTTCCCAGGTTATAGAGAGAGGAAGGAAACTGTGTACCACTTTCCCAATGTACTTACATTGTTAAATGATAAACTTGAATTTTATTTGAGATGGGGATTGAACTTCTGTATTCCCATTTGAATTTTTGGATATCAAAATTGCATATATGGCGAAATTGGCTTATATATCATAGCGGTTACTCAGTCGTAATACAAATTATGGGAATTACAATTATACGATGTATATAATGTTGACAGTTCTCTTCATTCTTTGCTGCACTTACAGATGGAGACAGCACATATAATTTGGGCCTACAATGACGTGGATGCCGACTCTTCGGGATCTGTCAGTTATCACTCCGTGAACAGGGGATCCAAAAGTATCTTCCTCCTGAACCCACAGAAAACTTTACCAGACATCCCAGCTGATAGTTTGATCGTGGATTTCCTGAATGACAAGGTAACGGTGTGTGCACATTTAAAAAATCAACAGTAATTTCATAGCTAGTCAGTGGCAATAGTCCTAACCAGAGTTCTTATAATGCGGCAATAAATTTATGCGACTCAACAGGATTGTGTCTTGTACAGCGCTGTGTCTTCTACATAAGTAACTGTCGGTGAATCATCAATTTTTGTGTTCAAAATTTGGTGTTTTTGATATGATGAAAGATACAAAACCTATTGGTCATTCTGATATATTTTTTATGTCTATGCATTCAAAAGCCCCAGTAGATTCACATGATACGGTAGCCGAACATTGTTGTCATCATTGAAAACTGCTGACCGATTTTTTCTTGCAAAAAAATCTTTTGTTCAAATATTTAAGAGGGATTGATAATGAAAGTGTATTTAATTCTATCATTCAACCTACTAAATATTACATCAGAACGGCGCACTCGCGATGGGAATTTTGATTTCATTTACGCGACGTACAAGAAATCAGTTGAAGATTGAACTGCAGGAGCATTATGGAACCGGATGACCGTCCTGAAAGATCTCTTTCATGGCAGAACCTGTGGATCCATTGTCCAACTGTCCCAGAACTGTCATTTCGGCACTACTGATTTATTTTATCTCTTGAAAGGTTGAGGTCCACGGAAGTCATACATCATACTGGTGTCAAGCGTTTGCTATACCCGAACTTGATCGCAAACATCACGTGATCAAGGTTAGTACTGACATTTGCAATGGGTGCCTCCAGAATATCATATATCGTTATTAAATGCAACATACAATATTATTAGAAAACGATGCCGACGTACTGACAAGAAGTCACATTACCTCACAGTCGAATATTCAGACTGTATTATATCTAAATGCATCCCAAGAACGAAGCCATGACTGAAGTGGAATCCGATTTTCCATACCCAGTTGTTGAAAAAAGATACAGCTAATATATTTCATCAAGCACAACTAAAACTGGTTTGATCGTTTCCAAGTTTAGAACTTCAGCATATAATGTTTAAACAACTCGATCATTTTATTAATAGATTGCATCCGTAGTGCAACCTCGGCATGAAACTTTGGTCCATCATATCGTATTGAAGTTGTAATATTTATCAATATGGCGTTCCAACTTAAGAACGTTGAAATTACTCCATCCGTTTATTGACAGATTGAACCGATAGTACAGCCAGGACATGAATCTTTGGTCCACCATTTCGTTCTGATTGCCTGTTACCCACCTGTTACCAATGCGACTGTGGGTCAGGGAGATTTTTGTTACGACGGATTCATGCCGGAAGCGTGGGGAGGGTGCGTCTCGACTGTATTTGCGTGGGCTGTCGGTGGTGGGGTAAGACTGTTATGATAATGAACCGCAGAAGCTCTGTGATTGGTTCTTCAAAATTCTTCCACAAGCCAATGAAAATACTGGATTATATTTTGAAATTTGAGTTGACCAATCAAGTGTTTCAAAACTGGTTGGTATATTCTGATGTACTGAAGATTCCATAAAATACTGAAGTTTTGAGATGGTGAAAACAGTGGAGCTCTTCATATATGAAGTGACAAATAGTTGTCTCACGTGACCTATGGTAGGGACAGACTGCCTAGAAAGAGACGAAATCTCGTTGTTCATAGTAATGAAACTAGTACGCCAAATTAAGTTTATAAACGAAGTTCTAAACCTACATATATTTCTTATCCAAAACAAGTCCATTTTCTCCACATAATTGAAACCGTAATTCAAGATCATACATTGTGGTATCTCTGACTGGCATTCTGGCCCTATCAAAACCTCTGCCTATACACTAAAATAATCTCCCCACGCAGAAGAGTTTCAATTCTTTGGCACTGTACTGTAACTCAAAAACATGCGTATTCCATTTTTCTAAGCTAGCATATTTTTCATTTTCCTAAGCTGGCATGTTTTTCATTTTCCTAAGCTGGCATGGTTTTCATTTTCCTGAGCTGGCATGTTTTTCATTTTCCTGGGCTGGTATATTTTTCATTTTCCTAAGCTGGCATATTTTTCATTTTCCTAAGCTGGTATGTTTTTCATTTTCCTAAGCTGGCATGTTTTTCATTATCCCATCGGCATATATGCCGGATGGGATCATGTCGTCACGCGTCCGACTGGCTGGCTGGCTGGCTGCCTGGCTGGCTGAACGACGTGACCGCTCTAAAAGGTGAACCGTTCCAGCTAGAGTCTTCAAATTTGGTATACTGCATTGTTGGGTGGTAAAGCACAAGCCTATTGAAATTGGGCACATTTAGTTGATTTTTGTGGCTTCCATGGCGACATAGCGAAAAATATCCATATAACGACGTGACCTCTCTAAAAGATGAACCGTTCCAGCTAGAGTCTTCAAATTTGGTATACTGCATTGCTGGGTGGTAAAGCACAAGCCTATTGAAATTGGGTGCATTTATTTGATTTTTGTGGTTTCCATGGCAACATAACGAAAATATCCACATTACGACGTGAATGCTCTAAAAGCCTAACCGTTGCAGCTGGAGACTTCAAATTTGGTATGCAGCATTGTTGCATGGTAAAGCACAAGCCTATTGAAATTGGGGACATTTTTTTGATTTTTGTGGTTTCCATGGCAACATAACGAAAAATATCCACATGACGACGTGAACGTCGTCACGGTTCTAGCCGAACCGTTGCAGCTAGAGACTTCAAATTTGGTATACAGCAATGTTGGGTGGTAAAGCACAAGGCTATTGAAATTGGGTAAATTTGGGTGTTTTTGCTGTTTCCATGGCAACATAATGGAAAATATCCACAGAATGAGGTTAATGCTTTAGAAACAGAACCATTGCAGCTAGACACTTCAAATTTGGTAGCATTATTGTGTGCTTGGTGTTTTTGCAGTTTCCATGGCAACAAATGGAAAATATCCACAGAATGACGTTAATGCTTTAGAAACCAAACCATTGCAGCTACACACTTCAAATTTGGTAGCATATTGTGTGGTAAATCACAAGCCTATTGAAATTAGGTACATTTGTGACTTTTTGGGGGTCTGTGTAAAAGGGTGCCCGGACAAAAGCCCCACGAACAATTCAGTCTTACAAGAAGATGGTTTGATCTGAACACCAATGTTTGACTAACATCCCCACCCCCTCCTGATTTCACAAGATTTAGAAAGTCGGAAATTGGGAAAATTTTCTAAATTTCTAGCTGGGGTATTCTCTCCCGGTCCCAGCCCTCAAATCGATCATTCTGTTTTAATATTGAATCAGCAACTTTACAACGGACAACAACACAACCATTGACCACATCTACTGCAACCAACCTATACTTTCTGCTGGAACACTTGAGACTTACTACAGTTATCACAAACCTGTGTGGGTCAACATCAACAAAACTGTAGATCATCTGTAACTCCTGAGAAAAGAAAACGGACATGGACTAACTGAGTTCCAACAATCCGGAGTACCTCTCTACCTCAGTATCACATCCATGCACCCAATACCAAGGTTTGCAACAATTCCATCATCTGTATAATACACCTGGGCCTATCGTACTATGCCTTTAACATTTTACATTAACCAACAATACATGTGAACATTTCCTTACACATAATTGAGAGCCACTTTAATGCTCCTCTTATCAGAGCGGGTGGTTGGTGGGTGCCCGCCCCTTTTATATCTAGTTGTCTCTAGCCAACTTTCCATACAAATAAACAGGACTGTTTTTTCCCCAACTACTTCTGTTTCCCCTTATTGAATGCCCTTCATCTGTCTATACCGGAGATTTATATTGCTCATGTGAAAGGGACGGCAAGTTCACACTAGGCCGATGGGATCAAGTGTGGCCGTGGCCTCTAGTTTTCCTAAGCTGGCATGTTTTTTATTTTCCTAAGCTGCCATCTTTTTCAATTTCCTAAGCTGGTATGTTTTTCAATTTCCTAAGCTGGCATGTTTTTCATTTTCGTAAGCTGACATGTTTTTCATTTTCCTGTTTAGAATATCCAACTTATGATAAAGGGGACTCAACCATCTCTATTGATATGTTGGTTATAATCGCTCGTATCTCATAAGAAGACCTTAAGAATGAGGCCAGCTGAAGCCGGTTTACAAATCAGTTGCGATTTAAATGCTCCCGTTGTAGCCAAACGTTGGGATGAACAGCTAAGTGCTAATCAAACATTCCAACACATGAAGTATTATGTTCCCGAGTGGGGAAATATGTCTTCAAGTATTTCACACACGGAAGAGCTTGTGGAGGGCCAAATTGTCCAAATATTCAAAAACTCGCGGTTATCGAGTTGAAGATTTTCCACAAGAGAACTGAAGCTACAGAAGAGAAAACCATGAGTTTGGGTTTTAAATCTCCGTTTTCTCTTTCCTACAACATCGAGTTTCTCACAGTTGTCATAACTTTCATAAGTTTTCTGACAGAGAACTGCAGTTAACAGTCGAAAACTTAGGTTATCGGTCGATGTCGTAAACTGAAACCCGACTTATAACCGTGTAAGTTCGAGTGTCAATGTGGAGACCACTAACACAAAATGGGCACGCCAGAGTTAACTGCAGTTCTAGGTTCAACAAGCGCTGAATGAGCGCAAAGACCTCCGTCGAGGCAACAGGGTAGGGGAGTCTAGCCATGGTAGCTCTTTACAGAGGAGATGGAATCCAAGCGGTACGGTGATTAAATTTTAAATAATATAATTAAAATATGTTTGTCTTTTACCTCTACTCAGGAAATGAAGTCTTTGTTTCTAGTAGCTAAATCATTTTAGACACATTCAAGTCTTCACTTCGTCAAGTGAGATAATTTTGCAAAAAAAAAAAAAAAATTATAGATCTACACTGGTGCAGATCATTAGCATAAGCTCACAGCTCCTTGCCTAAACTTGAATAATCTTATCCATTCAAATATTTCAAGCTGGAGCTGCTACCACTCAAAACTGGCTAACAGATATTCTATGACTTTGATGATATTTTGGAGCATGCTGCAGGACTTCAACTTTCATGCTATTGTGAGCTGCAAGTTTTGTAAAAGTTAGATCCAATTAATCTGAGTGAAGGAATGAAGTCTGGCATGGTTGTTTTAAGTTAGAACTTGGCATCCTTGGAAATGTCTGACCGATTGACACATGTATCACCCTGCATGTGGTCATTACATGCGTAATGTTTATTCGTGAGGAATCAGCTGATATCCAATGGGGAAGGGGGAGGGTGTGGTTTGCCCAGTACTATGCGGTCAATCACTGGCTCTGATTTTCACCACCTCTGTCATGCCACACCTTTCTGACAGAGGTAAACCAATCGGTAGTCTGTATTGGTACTTCCAAGTTCATCCAGTACATCCATTGTGTAACAGTCCTGTTGCATCTTATATCAGAAGAGGTGAATCCATGACCTGCATGTTGGAATCAATTGTATATATTTAATATCAAAACTCAGTTTACTACAAATGCCGGCCTTCATTTTTTCCATTCTTTCATCATACACAAGGTGTAATCCATTATACCAGTTCTCACAGCATGCGTTCACTCAATAGTATTGGGACCTGAATGGTATCCTTACTCAAGGTAATTTGAGAATAGATTCAAGAATAATTTTTAATTCATTGTATTGAAATGTTAATTGACATGTATGCTACTGAGAGAATCAGAATCAGAATCATTTATTGCTAATCACAGCGCCCTCTAAGGGGCAGACAATCACAGTGTGGTGTACAAGATTGGACAATTGATTGGAATTATTACATTAGGTGAAATTACACCCCCCCCCCCCACCTCTGAATATAAACAATAATAAGTAAATGGAGAAAATGGGAGATGAACCTTTGAAATGGGAATTACAGGCCTGCAAGTGGCTCACAGTGAAAATATAGGAGGAAATTTGCAAAAAATATAGGAGAAATATAGAAATTTTCAGAATAAAATATAGGAAATAAAGGAGTGTAAGACAGGTCTGTACTACATTGTGTCTTCCAAACTTTGTAGTTTTCTGGTGTTTAATCGAATGACTTTCACTGAATGTGGTCCTAGTGGTGGTCTTTCAGGCGACCGGTTCGGTTGTTTGATTCAGCATAGAGAAAAAAAAATTCTGAAATATATTTCCTCATGATGTCAGTTTGACTCATTACAGAGCATTGATGAAAGTTTTCATGAGAAAAAGTCAAAATATTGGAAATATAGGAGGTTTTCATTGAGGAAAATAAAAAATATAGGAAATCAGGAGGCACTTGAAGGCCTGGAATTGGGACAGAGACACATGTGGTTTGACAAACAATAAACTATGATTTGATCATTACAATACTGCTGGTAAATATTTTATAAATGCACAAGAAATTCATGCCGAAATGCAAAATAAATACCCCGCCCCAAAGGGAATCGAATTTATCAGCAAAATTTAGAATAGTTCTTTTTAAACAACCAGGCCGGTGGATTATCAGGGCAAAGATTTGGTGTAAGACTCACGAAATGTAACTGACAAAGGATCTGCTGGAAGTTGTACCGTATTGTCAGTCTTTTCTATTACCTTTTCAATAGGAGGTCTATGTACTCTTACACAAAACTACCCTTGCCGATATCAGTCCGTGCATTTGATATGCATCAACTTGGACTATTTGGTTGGCTTCGGCATAAGTCAAACAATAAACTATGATTTGATCATTACAATACTGCTGGTAAATATTTTATAAATGCACAAGAAATTCATGCCGAAAGGCAAAATAAATCGGTCATGCTAAACACCGCCCGAGACCGACCGGAACCGCCCGGGACATAATCTTACCGCCCGGGGCCACCAATGTCATACAGACTGTTAAGATTCAGCGCTATCCCCGGTTTGAAGGTCGTATTGTCATTATACGACTAACGTGTTACGTTTGTTATGAATTCCACGGAAAACTACGCTTACCCGCAAAAGAGACCGCGTTACGGCTGAATTCTTAAACGAATATTATCATGCGTTTTTTCCTCTGTTCCTAACATATATCTTCGGAAATATAACTATATAAAACAGAAGACGCGAATTATTTTTCTAATAAATTATAAACATGATGAACATGCTGTAATATACCTCAATTCTAAGCAATAGAAATCTCGACTACATATTTTCACTAATGGGTGCTCTGAAGATTAAAACCAGATCATGATGCCGTAACCGTGGAATTCATGTTGTCATTTTCTGATTTAATTTATTGATAAATATCGAATATTATAAACCAAATATATAAATTTGGTGAAAAAGCTAAACGCTGAACTTTGCGAAATTTAAATTCTATATATCAACAGAAAAAGTGTCCAGTTCCAGCTTTCCATCTTACTTTCAAATTACATAAAGCTGGAATACGGGAGCAATGTAGAGCTTTCCATCTTTTTACTCAAAATTTTGTGAGTTGGAATGCGGGAATACGGGAGCGATGTCGAGCTTTCCATCTTCCGACTATGAATTGTAAAAAAATGGGAAGCCACATTGTTAAGTGTTACACGTGGAATGATCCACAAAAGAAAATAATACAGAATGTCAAGTTGAACCTTCGAACCTGTGTGGTGCCGGGCAGTTCCGGGCGATCCCGGGCGGTGTTTAGCAGGACCCAAATAAATACCCCGCCCCAAAGGGAATCGAATTTATCAGCAAAATTTAGAATAGTTCTTTTTAAACAACCAGGCCGGTGGATTATCAGGGCAAAGATTTGGTGTAAGACTCACGAAATATAACTGACAAAGGATCTGCTGGAAGTTATGTACTCTTACACAAAACTAGCCTTGCCGATATCAGTCCGTGCATTTGATATGCATCAACTTGGACTATTTGGTTGGCTTCGGCATAAGTCATCAGCCGACAAATACTTTCCGATATATAGTAATGACGGGCGGTATACTAGGAATCATTGTGTTGTAATGACATAAAATAGCCCCAAAAAACTTACCGGCAAAAAATCGCATCGTCCATCTGTACAAGCGGCCATGTTCAATCTTCTGCTAGACTACCAGCGCGAAGCAAAAAAATTTAGTACCCTCGAATAAAGAGACCCGGTGGAAGCGCTGCAAAGGATACACACCTTTTTGTGACGTAAGCATTCATTTGTGTCCAAAATTTGTGTTCAAAATTTCGTCGGGAACCATGGCGATCCCTATTGGAAATCACACGAGTCGTGGGTTCCCCATATGACAATTATTTGGCGGGAGATTTCACGTTGCGCTCCTAGACCTCCGTCTGATCGACGGAGGTAAAAATCATGTTCTGTAACTGGAAGCTGGGTTTTCAGGTGGACAACCAAGACTTTCTGATTATTTGGGCATTTGATCTTGCGCATTTCTCCTTTGGGGAAATTATCATCAATTTGTTTAGAGAATCGCAACCATAGAGGAAAACAGTCATTCGTGGTAACGGTACGATCTTTTTTCCGGAGTAGACAACAACCACCAATGTTTTCGTGGCTAGTACTATTGTGAAGTGGGTTTGATCGCAGACATAGCACCGAACCGCTGGACAAAATAAGTTTTCGCCAAGAGAGAACTGTTGCGTCTAGGAATGCTTCAGAATAGCAGCCATCTTTCAATCACTAGGCCAGTATACAATTGCCATTGACATAAATATGCCTCATGAATCCATTTTCTTTCAATTACCTTTTTAACAGCCATTCTACTTTCCCGAACACGTCGGTTTTCCGTTTGGGTTCGACGAGGATCCTTCCCTAATTTTGCTCCAAACACACTACGACAATCCGGGTCTACTCAAAGGTATATTCCATTTTTTCTCTCTGTTGCACTTGTTTTCAAAATGAAATTTCGAAAGTGAGATTTTGTTAAAACTACGTCATCGAAAACTCATTGTATCCACAATGTAGATTTCTTTATTGTAATCTTAACGTTTCTACAAATCCGGACTATTATTCATTCGCCATGCATCATATAATTGGCATACAACAGGTAACACATAACTCAGTATAGAAAATCAAGCACCAAGCACCTACACAAGAAGAAGCGATGTGGCACACACATAGTTTCATTGCGTGACGTAGTCAGCAAATACAGTGACGTTGTGAGCAATAAACTCGCCATCATTGCGACGGATGCCAATGTATCATGAAAACATTTGCCGTGCACAGTTTATTGCCATAGTATTCAACAATTAAGAGAACGATGACTTGTGCTATGTCGTGATACCATCGCCCGACACTCGAAGGCTATCGTCGTTCATAGATAATTCCCACGCGAATAATCAAACTTAATACACAGAAATGTATTTGTGTTCATTCAGATTGATTCCTTGGAAATTCAATATTGTTAACAGTTTTCAATGCAGTCGAAGGACTGCTTGATATCTCTAACGTTCAGTCCTCACCAGTGAAATCTTCCAGAACAGACATTAAGGGAGTGGAAGACGTTCATTTTCCTGATCATATGGGGCTGCAACATGGTGATTTGTAGAATTTTCCAAAACAAGCTGAATTTCCAAACAAAAGTACCCAGACATCTCAAAATGGAATAAAAGTCAACAAAAGACACAACAGAACCATTTATGCGTTTTACTGGTGGTTCGATAGTTTGATAGGACTGACCAAAAAATTGGCATTTTAGATTCAACCGTAGGAGGGTGTAAAGTGCCCCAGAGGTTGAAAATTATTCCTCTGGAATCCCTCAAAATTCACTTTCAATAAAAAGAAAACTTGTAAATGGCTAATAAATGAAACTTCGATAATATTCCCCACATCCACTCCGATTCCCCGCCCCCACCCCCTCCTGGAATAGGACTGAATAGGCTCAGTTTATCTGTTATACCACTGATATTTTCTAAGAAAGTATGATGTCCCCCTGTTTTTTATTGCATATTCAACAATCACTATATGTGTTTAGTATTATATAGGAAGATGGGGAAACTTTGACCTTGGGAAGGTTGATTTATTTAGCATCAGAGAAGAAGAAATCAAATTTTCCTATGTATTCAGTGTTATGGCTTTTAAGTGGTATACATGCATTTGGCTGCTATATTTTTTTAACGAGTATGGTGACCTCCTATTTTTCCCCCCTTGGATCATCTTCTCTTAACCTGATGACAAAATACTGGGATTATTAAAAAAAATTCAACCTCTAGGACGTCCTCTACTGCCTTAACTGTCAAATTCTTGAGAGAATATTTAATCCACATGGGCGATTTGCGAAAGTGCTACGAAATGATGGTCGCCTTAAACAGAATTACGGTCATCGAGTCGACAAAGGCGAGAGAATTGTTTCATGTTATTTCTGAGAAAAGCATATCATATTCCTCAGCGTTCCCCCCCAATTTGATTTGCAGGCATCCTCGATTCATCCGGTCTCCGACTGACGCTGTCCCCAAGACCCCGGAAGTACGACGCAGCCACTTTTAGTGTGGGAGTAGTCGTTGGTAGCGCCCATGTCATTCCACCATTCTCCGAGAAATTCAGATCGGATGGGTATTGTGTACCAGAGTGTTTGACACAGGTAAATATTAAATTGGAGCGATATACAAGCACTATGGGCATTTGGCGTCCATTGTGACCTATATCAGAAGAATTCTGGGTGGCTCCTCATCTGGAAATGATCCCAATACCTTATTATACCTCTGTTCCAAACTTCATGTTTTTTGTGCAAAAGAAAAAACTTATTTCGCATATCGATCACGTGAATTACTGAGTTACTCATCATTTTCAGGCCATGGAGAACCACACCACTGGTATCAACATATTTGCCGGATTTCTCCATGCTCACTTACTGGGTACCGCCATCCGTTTCCGTCACTACAGAGATGGCGAAGAGAAGAAAATCATCGTCGAGGATGAAAACTACGACTTCAACTTCCAAGAAACGCGAATGTTGAACGACGAAGTTGAGGTTTTGCCGGTAAGTATGGAAGCCGGATACGGCCACTCGTGTTCTCAGAGCACGAGATGCGGTCGAGATCGCGAGATTCAGTCCAAGATTCAGTCGCGATTAGGACAAAAATTTCGTCGGAATGTCGCGTTCTCCATCGAATCTCTCGATCTCCGCCGAATCTCGCGGTTTCGTGGGAGTCTCGCGCTCTCGGACTGTTATCGATCAAATGTCAACTTAAGGATGTCCGCTGCTGGTAAATCAAATTAATTAACTTTTTTTAAGTGGACTGGCCCTTACTCCATTTTATAACTCAGAAAACACAGTGAATAGCCCTACATGTAGTTTTGAAGCATATTCGTGAAAAATTCATATAATTATTATTTAACTTTTTCTTATATTCTAACTGTTTGCAGATAATCACAATGTCTATAACAATTTATCAAATTGGATGAATGCCGCTGTGCAAAATTCTCAGCTAGAAGGCTTTTGAAGGAAATCACTATCTCTTAACCTAGGAAAAGGAGATAACCCAATTGGAAAAACAGGCAAAATGGCCGCCAAAACCAAAAATCACCAGCGGACATCCTTAAACTCGACTGAATCCCATGTTTCCTTTCCGTGGAAACAGAAGGATGAGATCGCCAGTTGCCATATCGGCTTTCATAGGTCATGTAGGTAATGATAGGCGTCAGACCCGACATTCTATATGCAGTCGTCTTCCACAAAAAAAATTTCCGTCAATAATCACAAGGCCTGTTTCGACAATAAGCATCACTTCCAAATATGTATGAAATGGAAATAAATAATAACGCAGGATGGTTTCCTACAAGGGAGAAGCGGTCAACCGTTTTCAATGATGACAGCAAGACATCATGATGTTCTTACGTAAAATCCTGATCACTGGGAAGTTTTCTTTATCCAACTTAATTGCCATGTCGTTTTCTAGAGAATAATTCTACTGATGACTGTTTTTAAGGTTTGATATTTGACCTGGTATGTTAGCCTGAAGAAAGATTCAGATGACACGTCAAACCTTATTTGCGTCATAATTATCTACAGACGTCTATCAACCATGGTGTTCGATATTTCAAGACTACGCTTAACAGGGCCGGACTTATATACACACCAAGAGCGTTAGACTTTTATGAAGTCAGATTCTCACATCATACTGATCATTTGAGCAGAATAGATGACTTATCTGATGACCGATATACGTTCATATCCATGCGCCTATTGAGCTATAAAATGGGATATTTGGATTTTTTAAAACAAGCTGAGTTTTCTAACAATAGTATCCAGATACACAACAATTAAGTATATTAAATATAAAAGCATATGTAAATATCAAAGTAAATATAATACTGATATCGGTCACACCAGAACCCTATAGCTATTCATAGCCGTTCCATAGCGATTGATGTGCGACAAAAATCAACGGTCGGGAGAAGAATTGGGCTCCTTGGGGTAGAAATTAGGCTTTTGGTACCCCCAAACATTCATACTAATTCATACTAATTATTTTTCCATCCCAATTCTCCAAATTATCCCTCCTAGATAGGGACAGAAAAGCCTCTGTTTATTTGTTGTACTGCTGCCATTTAAAAAAGTATCATATAAACAGTCTGTTTCATATGGTAAATTAAAGAACATTTGTCTGTGGGAAATTAGCCTAATGAGATTAAACATGACAGCGGACTCTTTTTCCTCATAATCCAGTAATACAGAAATTATGTAATATTTCAACAAATATAACGGTGGGGCCCTGTTTTTATTTCACGATTTGTCTTATCTTAGACTAACAAGTTGTTGTTGAAAGTGCATGTAAGCAAATTTGGACTGTTAAAAATGAACGTGATCAAGTATCCCTTAATATATGAATATGTTGTTTTCATTTTGACAGGGAGATTTACTTGTTACAGAATGTGACTACCGGACGGTCCACAAAACTAAGATCACCAAAGTAAGTACGGTCATCATTTAAAAAAAACTATAATGCGTGCTCTTACAACTAATGACGGAAATATATGAAATTTGGTGACATAACAACCCTTCGGGTGAAGCTCAACCAGAAACTGTAAAACAAATCCAAGATGGCTGCTTTAACGACGTAACAGTGATGGTCGCTTTTCAAAAAAGGTATCTTTTTCTCGATTTTTCGGTCAGATTACTTTGTATTTATTAATTTTGTATTTATATGTTTTCTTAGCAAAAACTGCGTAATAAATTAGTAAATAATAATCTGATATGAAATAAAATAGTTTCTGTTCATTATTTCTCGTAGAAAAGGCGGAATTTGAAGAAAAACGACGAAAACCTCACTTTTCTGGTACCCAATATGGCCGCCATTTTGAATTTTCCCCATGCATAATCCTCTGCTTTGGGGATTACGCAAATTGGTTCAAAATGACGCCAATTTTATAACCTACAAAGTTAGGGTGTTTGGTCTCTTCTTTATTTGTCGTTTCGAAACCTCGCCACCAGGGGTCGCTTTACGCTGGAAAATGGCCGCTCCACGAACCCCTGGTACGACGGTCGCTGAAAGTGGGTCCCATAATACATTAAAATTCTTTCACGTGGCGCCTTCCGGTTCCATTGAAACATATCCTATTCTTTATAAAACGTCAGTCACGAGTCATTTTCATGGCCAGTGTCATAACGTCATGATGTTTCGCAAGAATGCATAAAGAGTTCTGGTAAGCTACGTCATCTTTCAGACACGCTCGTAACATCCATGACGTCGGGACGTCGGCTTGATCTCCACAGATACGCTCTCGTTATGTTCTAAATTCTAGGGTTTTATGTGCTAGCCAATGACCGATCGTACTGCTGAGCGCCGTCCCAGAGCATAGTAGGGAGGACAGGACCGGATGGCTCTGGTTTCGAGATTGATCGTTTCGGGGACAGAGAAGAAAGTTTGGTCCAAGCCTGGCAGGGTTAATGAATATTTTCCTTTTGTTTGTAAAGGGTGGCGAAAGTACAAGTGAAGAGATGTGTCTGACGTTCGCCTTGTATTATCCGCGGATTCCGTTGAACGTCTGTCAGACCACCATGGACCATGAAGAACTGGCCGGGTTTATGAACTTCACGATCTAGTAAGTACCAAGTTTTCATCCGATCTTCGAACTTTGTCGATGGTATGAATTTGACGGCAATAACATTATCATGCCATGCCCCCATCATTGAAAAACTGTTGACGATTATCTGTTTTGATTATTTTATTATACATGTACGTGTTTGAATGTTCGTGCGAACGTATATCAAGGACAACAGATTTTAGTATCATTACCGATGCGGAAGTGCTTCATAGACTGTTTTCTAAAATTCGAATCTGGCGCTTTCATCGTAGTACTGATATCCGGTAAACACCCCCCACCCCAGAGTCTGCGTGGTCTTGTCGTCCTTTCCTCTGAGCGTCTGTCTGTGTGTCAGTACGTCTGTTACACTGCCGCAACATATCTGGATACCTATATGGGACCTAAAATTGGATAACAGCTGTCTGTGAGAATTTAAATTTTTTGTCCAACTCGATTTATCTTCCATGGCAGATATTACCACTGCATTTTGATTCTGGGCCTCCGGGAAGTCGAACCGCTTTATTTCGTTTCCGCAAAACACCTCATCGGATCCAATTATTTTTGTTATGTGGATATCTTTTCACAAGATTGCAATTGTGTTCTCTCAAAAATTTGCACTTGTCATTTTTTTTTTTTTTTTTTTTTTTAATTCTGGCTCATCCCTCCAAACACGTACGAATAGAAATAACACAGAACTGCAAATTATTCACACAAAAAAAGAAAAAAAGAAATGAATCACAGAATATTACAAACATTTCCTGCTTCGAAACATACTAATCGCCATATACTCCTGTTTACTAATTTGGCCATATTTTAGATCGCATTTCGCCAAGTTCTATCAAATCCCTTATTTCTAAACGATAGTTTACGTCTAAATCCTCATCATTCTATCAAAGTCTCTCATGTTTACGTATTCTTGTGAGTTTCTTCCTCCAATGATGTTTATCTCGCCGAGGAGGCCTGTCAACTTTTCTGGTTTTGTCAGCTAACATTTTAATTATTGCCCACATTCTGGTTCGGGGCTTTGACGAGGATCGAGAACTTCTTGTCAGCAAGTTGTTTCGTCTGGACTTTTATACTATTCTATTGAAGTAACTTTCTCATTGTGAGTTTATTTCAAATTGACGGATAATGACGTAACTATATCCATCATCAGTTCTGAAGGAGTTTAATTAATTTACTCTCGAGTTCACGTAGTTTACCCTTGTCTAGTTTGCAAGACTTTTTCGTTCCCTTCCTTCGTGTGTGCTATCCATGTGACTTTTTTACTTCTGAGCAATTTCTGAGTTACCAGCTTTTTGCTGATTACATTTTTTTCTCATACTGTCTGGTGATATAAAATCCGGGCCCTGACCATAGTATGTCTATTGCTCACATTAACCTGAACGACCTTGTTGAAAAACTTAATTTGATTGAAGCAAATTTAAGTAAATACGATATTATAGCTATTACAGAGAGTCACCTCACTGCAAATATATCTACAAGTATTAATCCCAGGTTATCACGAACCTTATCGTAGAGATCGTTGTCACCCCTGGGGTGGTATCTGTATCTATGTGAAAGAAAGAATTGTTGCCACCCGTAAATTCGAGTATGAAAGCCGAGAACTGAGATGATTTGGCTCGAAATTCATGATAAACCCAAGACATTGTTATGCGTAATTTATCGCCCACCGTGAGTTTATCAAAACGACAAAACGATTTGAATAAGAATATAATTATACACATAACTAACAACAAAGAAAAAGTAACTACCCCTAGCAAATCCTAAGCGACCGATATTAGCATAATAACCACATACATATCTCTAGTCGTAGACGTGCTTATGGTCATTTCGATTGATTGAAATTGTAGTTTAAGGGCCGCTTCCCATTCGGATTTCGCGGCCCATCAACTCAATGTTTTATTTGAATTTCGTGGTACATTTCTTTGTTTTTTGAATATCTTTTCCAGCGCTAAGTATATAAATAAATAAATCAATAAATAAATAAATAAATAATAAATAACAATGAGAGATTAGTAGGAGATATAAATAGAAGTAAATAAGAATCGCTATGTACAAGTTCGTAAGTCTCTTTCTGGTTTTTGGTTAAGTTATACTGGTAAATGTGAGTTCACTGTAATCGCGTGGATGATTCCTTTGTCTTGGTACCCCTTTGTACGCACAAAGCCGTCCAGAAAAAACTGGGAGAACCATGGGCGTCTTTAGGATTTTTCGAATCGACTTCCCTAGCGACGCCCTTGGGAACAGGGTGGGTTCTTCCAGAAATCTGTGCCTGTAACAATTGCTTGGAGTGTGTATTGGGGCACAGGACGGCAGGTCTACGTCCTATATTGTGTGAAAGTCAAAGGATGATATTCTGTGTTGAGGCGTCAGTTCGGTGTCATCTATGGGGTAGCGTGTCGGTGTGGTTTAGGATTTGGTATTCTGGTTGCTCAGTTCGGTGGGGTAGCGTGTCTGGCGTGGTACAGGGTCGAGTATTCTGGACGTTCTTGTGGACCGACGATGATGATCTTCATCTCCATTTCTGAAAGTATATGATGAAAAAGTGTGTAGTATTCTTTTTTTGTGGGTGACTTTATTTGTGTGCGTGGTTGTTTCTTGGACGTGTGCTAATGATTTATGTCTCTGAGTGTTGAATTGGTAGCGGCCTTTCGGTTTTAGAGACGAATGTGGTTACCGGCCCACACGGAACATGGTATCTCCGGTGCCCACATTGCCTATTTTATCGCAAAAGAGAGATTTTTGGCCAATATTGTCGCATGTTGATTGGTCTTGGCCTCCGATTTTTGAGACTAATGTGGCAACCGGCCCACACGGAACATGGTATCTCCGGTGCCCACATTGCCTATATTTTATTCCAAAAGAAAAATTTTGGCCAATGCTGACATTGTTATTTAGTGATGTACGCATGCACGGGGGTAGTGTTATATACTGGAATAATAGCCAGCAGTTTTGATAAAATTTATTAAGGACTTGAATACCTGTTTTTTACCTTAGGGTTTAATATCGCTGGTAATGCTAAGGGAGTGTTGATTTTTTTTAATTCGTTTCTAAGTGCCACACGTTGTTGGTTATGGATTGGGCATTCAAGTAGGACATGTTCTATTGTTTCTTCTACATTGTTGCATGCGGTACAGAGTGGTGAGGTGTTTTTCAGAAGCATGGACAGATGTGATTTAAGTCCGGTTTTGCCTAGTCTTAATCTGGTGATGATGCGGTCATCACGTTTATTGTCTAACTGGAATCGCTGGACTTGTCTTTTCTCTCCATCAAGAATCTTATGTAACCATCGTCCACGTTCTTCTTCGTTCCATTCCTTTTGCCACTTGCTATCTATTTTGCGTCTAATGATAGTGTTGAGTTCCTTATATCCTAATCCTATTGGCACATCGTGTGTAGTTTTTGCAAGACTATCTTTGGCAGTTTGGTCGGCTGCTTCGTTACCTCTGATGTTGACATGCATGCGCGGGGACCCAAGCTAAAATGGCGTCTATACCCTCGTTGTGTATTTGTGTGCAGATATATTCTATTTTGTGTATGAGATCAGGTCTACTGTTAGATATAGAATTTTCAATGGATGTGAGTCCACTAAGGGAATCGCTGAGTATCACAGCACGGATTGGGTTGTGCTCGATGATCCATTCGAGAGCCATAATTATAGCAATCAGTTCACTAGTATATACAGACATATTGTCTGGAAGTTTGAAACCATTTTGTATGTTGAGCTCAGGTATAACAAAAGCTGATCCTGTGTTATTGCTTGTGTTTTTCGATCCGTCTGTATAGATTTTTAAGTAATTTTTCCAGTTTTGGTTGATATATTCAGTGGTGGTGACTCTTATAAAGTCTGGGTTGTCCTTCTTTGTAATGTAGTCGTGTATACTTGTGTCCACGTGGGGCGACTCTAATTCCCAGGGTGGCCTAGTGATTTTGTCTGTGTCGCAGATGTGTGCGATGGGTATTTCGTGTTCTCGGAATAGGTTATTTACGGTGTAGCCGAGGGGGGCGGAGTCTTTTCCCCAGTTTTTCTTTAAATATTCATATTCACTTTTATCTTCAAAAATTTTGTGGCATGGGTGATTATCGCCCTTAGCTGTAGTTTTTCCTGCATATTTCATGGACAGTTCCTCTCGTCTTAAACGGAGAGGTTTCTCATTGGTTTCTATTTGAAGACTACATAAGGCGGTTCCCTTGAAGGCTCCAGTAGCAATTTTTAGAGCAGAATATTGGATGCTGTCTATTCTTTTTAGTTGTGTCTTACATGCTGATTGGTAGGCGATGGACCCGTAATCTATTTTTGATCTAATAAGAGTTTGGTATAATTTTATCAAACTATATTTACTCGCTCCCCAGTTTGTCCCAGACACACACCTCATGAGGTTCAGGTCTTTATTGCACCGAAGGACTAGTTGATCGATGTGGTCTTTCCATGTGAGTTTTCTGTCAAAGATCATACCTAGATATTTAACACTATTTTTGAATTCAATTTTCTGACCTCCTAGTGATAGTTTAACGTCAATGTGTTTATTGTTTGAGAATATAATACCCGTTGTTTTGAGAGCGGAAAATTTGAAGCCCCATTTATCCGCCCAGCCGCTAATTGTATCTAGTGTTTTTTGCATTATGCCTGTAAGTTTTTTTATGGAACGTGCGGTTTTCCAGAGGGCAGAATCGTCCGCAAATAGGGACTGTTCTACTTCTGGATGTTTCGTGTCAATTTCATCGGCTAGGCCATTGATGAGGATGTTAAAAAGGTTGATGGTCGGTGGATAGGGTATTTCCTAGGCGAACTTTAAAATTTCTGTTGTTTAGGAAGTTTTTTATCCAGTGTTGCATTCTTCCCTTAATCCCAAGTTTGCTTAATTGAATAATTATGCCGTCCTGCCATACAAGGTCAAATGCTTTTTCTATGTCTAGGAAAATACCTAGTATGTACTGATGTTTGGCATTCCCCTTTTTTATTGAGTGTTGTAATCTGGCTATATGGTCTAATGTACTTCTGTTCTTACGAAAGCCGCTTTGGGTTTTGTTTAATAAGTTGTTGTTTTCCATATGAAATTCCAGTCTATTTTTTACCATGGTTTCCATTATTTTGCATAGATTTGAAGTGAGAGAAATTGGACGGTAAGAGTTGCTGTCTGATGGATCTTTACCTGGTTTTGGGATTGGGATAACGATAGATGTTTTCCATTTACTTGGAAGTTGTTTGGTCTGCCAGCTGACATTAATTAGTTTCAGGATCGTGTATCCTAGTTTGTCTTCACCAGGTGAGCTCTCTTTTTTACAGTGTATAGCTTTGCGGTATTCATTAATGTTGAAGTCTGCATTGAGATAGTTTTCTAAATGATCGTCCAAATCGTTTTCTATCGTTGTTTCCTCCTTAATTTTTCTGAATTCTGGTTTCAGGTTGCTATCGCTACTGTTTGAAGCGAAAGATTCGGCGAGGTGTTCTGCCTTTTCTTTGTTCGTTTTTTAGTTTTGTTCAGTACAGGGACTGTGTTTGTTAACTTTCCTTGTATATTTTTTATTTTGTTCCATACTTTTTTTGAGTTGGTTTTGGTATCTATAGTGTTGCAAAAGTCTTCCCAGCATTTGGATTTAGCTTCTTTGACACTTTTTTCAGCTATGATTTTGAGTTCCTTGTAGTTCGCGTGATCACTTTGGAGCCTACTTTTTTTGAATTTTCTAAGTGCCTTCTTTTTGGCCGCAATATTCTTTGCACACTCTGGGTTCCACCAGGGTACCGGGTTTTTGGTGTGGCGCTGTTGTGATATCGGAATATATTTTTGTGCTATGTTTAGTAGTGAATTTGTAATGTTTTCATTAAACATCTCTGGATCGGAATTGAATATCTCGTCATGATTTAGGCTTTGACAGTCTTTCTGGAAGCTTTTCCAGTCGGCTTTGGAGTACTGGAATTTTGGAGGGGCGTCTGTCCTTTCAGAGTCCGGTTTTATACTAATTTTCGTCAGAATGGCGAAGTGGTCGCTGTCAAGCGTGTCGGGAATCACTTCCCATTCGGATTTAACAGCTAGATCAGGGGAGACAATAGTTAAATCTATTGCAGATAGTTTACCGGTGTTCATGTCTATTCGCGTCCCGTGGCCATTATTTAAATAGCATAGGTTGTTTTGGTCAAGCCATTTTTCCACTACTTGGCCTTTTTCGTCTGCCTTGGCGCAATTGTCGTCCCAAATGGGGTTATGACTGTTGTAATCACCGCATATGAAAATAGGGGAGTTAAATTTCTTTGTGATGTTGTCCAGTTCTTTTGGGGAGATTTTCTTTAGACTTCCTGGGGCATATAGATTAATGATGTTAATAGGTTTGTTATTGAAGAAGACCTGAATAGCGTGCCATTCGAGGTCGTCACTGGTAGGGCTTTTATCTAGTTCTATGTGAATC